>CAHIKZ030005269.1:1962500-1965000 GCA_903632075.3 Acanthosepion pharaonis | reverse complement strand
TGACAGAAAATCGGGAAGACTAAAGAGAGTACTACAAACCAATTTGTTACAATAAAAAGATTCTCTGTATCAAAATTACGGTTAATCTTGCCATTTCAACTGTATATTGATGATACTTTACGCTAAATTTAGTACTGCACCCTCAATCGAAAACGACAGTAAATACTATGGAGGAAAGTTCACCAGCAGAATTGCATGCAAGTTTTTATGGAAAAAAAACAAAGTGAAATTAATCATCTCCAATTCTCGGATCAACTTCTTAATGTTGACCTTAAATACATTAAGAAATTCGACATAGATTTTTCCTTAATTTCTATTATTTTCCCAAGTACTTTCAATCACATGCAGGACACAATCGTCAGGCCACGAGGTTTTATGCTGGACGCGGCCTGACGATTGCGTCCAGCATGAAACAGTCTGTCGCCTCTGAATGTTGACTTGAATGTTCTCTTTTATATATATATTTAGAATTGAAAAATCAGGCCAGAGTGTGGAGTTGGGTGTGTTATTTTTACATGTCACGATAGACTGACGCTTCGAAATGTCATCCAAAAATCGTAGAATTCATGGCAGCGAAAAATGTATTATGGATGTAGCCACGTCTGTTATGGCGAGTTGTTGAAGTAGACATAATATTATCAGAAACAAATTCAATATTTTTTTTTTAATATTCTGAAATCTTCTTAAAGGGGCCAATACATAAAATGAAGAATGTCGAACATCTATAAAAAAATATTAATAATACAGAATAGACGGCAAAAGATGGCAATATTAAAGTTGAATAAAATATTTTATATTAAATCTTTATATATCACTCCAGTGTTTGCTATCGAAAAAAATGTTCATTGTCATAAGCTTGGTATATTTACAAGACACAATTATATATATATATATATATATATATATATATATATATATATATATATATATATATATATATATATATATATATATATTTTATAGCGATAATTTTCTTTGTATTTTTATTTCTATATTTAATAATATAAAATAACCGATAAATTCTTTCACATATATATATATATATATATATATATATATATATATATATATATATATATATATATATATAGTAATGGGCATATAGACAGAAGGGTGTGTTGAGGAGATGGATATTTTGTTCTTTAAGATATATGAAGAAATACTAAATCGGTTTTGTGTTTTCTCACAACTATGAGCTTGTTCATCACATGTCTGCTCGCATTTTACTAACTGCCTTTACCTGTCACAACCGATTTGGAATCTAATCACCACTCTTCTCACCATTTGGCCGCGTCGTATGATAGTTATTATCTTCGTTCAACTAACAGCAGTGAATCTATAAATATTAAATAACATATTTAAGCGATTCCACTTTTTCTCATTCATCATTATCTTCGATGTCTGTAGAGTAAATTTCGCGCCTCTTATAAAAATGGAAATATGAAAACTGGAAAATCATTGCAAATCAAAATTGTATGCATGAACTCAAATAAGGACAACCGAATGTCGAAAAGTGTCTTTTAGTGAAAAAACAATCTCAAATTCAGATTCTTATTATAAAGAAACTACTGAAGAACATTCCAACACACAGACAAATTATATATTATAATATATATATATATATATATATATATATATATATATATATATATATATATATATATATATATATATATATATATATATATATATATATATATATATATATATATATATATATATATATATATATATATATATATATATATATATATTCAATTGCATGGATAGCAGTTTGTAACTTGGAGTTTCACGATTTTCCGATCATTAGACAAACTGGCTTATTTTTTCAAAAGGGAATCTATTTATGCTTTGTGTTTGATTATTTGTGTTTGTTGGAGGCGGCAATTATCGACTACGTTTTTGCGATGACACTATCACATACATCTACACGCATACATACAGACGTATGCATTTTAGTTCGGACAAACACACCCATATAAATTATCTGAACTTACATTGTGTGTATGTATGTATGTGTGTGTATGTACTGATTTCTTGTGGTGGGACGGTGTGTGTGTGCGTATGTGTATCTATGTGCGTATGTCTACAATTGAGTTTACTAATTTCTCGTAGTGAGAGAGTATATGTATGGAGAGGAATATACGCACACACACACACATATATATATATATATATATATATATATATATATATATATATATATATATATATATATATATATATATATACACATGCTGATAGAAACACACGAAAAGGGAAACAGATCTAAGAACACACAGGTGTCATTAAAATATTAAAAGATAAAATGCCGATAAGTAATTCATCATTTCTCTTGTAGCAACCTTAATGTTTTTATGACCTTTCGCGTAGAACACTTCACTGTCAATTCAAGAAAGACATTCGGATTACTAACACAAAAACAGGGAATGTCTCATATCGAGAATATTTAACATTGAAAAACATAAAGAAAAAAAATCATTATATATATGTTTGAATA
>CAHIKZ030005269.1:1940000-1960000 GCA_903632075.3 Acanthosepion pharaonis | reverse complement strand
ATTTTTTTCTTTTATGTTTATGCAATCTCTTTCTCACTATGTGAAATTTTCTCTAATTATAATGATAATAATAATAACTAGGGAAAATTCCACGGCTTACTATTTTAAGTATCTGATGAATTTTGATTGAATTCGAACATGACGAGTTCTACGACAAAGAACACTCCGTAGACATCCACATATCGCATCTTAATATCTTTACAAAATTTTTCAATCATAAATGACAATCAAAACTATGCATGCATGTCCATATTGTATGAAATATTTGTTAAATACTTCTTTTTTTATTCCTTTTTACATTATTTTTTTTCATTTTTACTTCTATTCGTAAATACTTGTTGCAAAATATAAACCTTATAATTACTTTGATAAAGTCCAACGGATGACGCAAAATGTTGGCTCACTTGAATTTTCCTTCTGCCTTCATTCATATATTCTTTTTACAAATATATTTCAGTTGTATCCTTACACATTGTCGACAATGAAAATGAAAAATGTACCTGATTCTATTGAGAATATACTGATAACTATTAATATCCGTATATTCCTGTAGAAAAAGAAAATATCTTCCATATAATTTGGATTGAAATAAACGTTGCTACTCAAAGTTTACATAAATTACTGAAGACATCACATCATCCATTTCCTTTTTATACGCAACAATTACTGAAATCGTCTTCGTATGCTTTGGAAGAACAAGATTTAAGGTTTTCTGATAGAGATACCAAACGAGGAAATTATCTTCATCACTGCATCTTAACTAAGAATGTTGACCAATTACATAATACTTAAATAAATCGGCAGTTTTCAAAACAAGCTAATAATAATAGTTTTCACACATAAATGTACAAAAGGGTTAATAAGAAATATATCGTAATTGAAACCTTCGGATAGCATGTTGGAAGCTGTAAGATTTGGCGTAAAATATGCCACTGGATTACTGAAAATCTTTTTTCCCATCCGTGTCTGAAACCCGGCGTACACATGTCTGCATAGATATATTATACCTCTTCCGAATCTGAATGATCATCAGATAGAAAATCTAGCTTGCAGATAGATATCGAACATCTGACATTAAGAATTGTGTGAAGATCAAGAGGAAACTTTTAAAAATTCAAATTTTAAAATAACAGAAAAAAGTTAGTGATTTTTAAAGTTTTTAATTTATATTACGATTAAAGTAGCACAAATCATTTGTGAATGAAAAGAAAATCTTTTAAATTTAGTTTAAAATATCTCCCAAATCTTATGCACTGAGAAAATCAATTTATTTCTTCAAAATGCCAATGAATCAGAGATAAAATGAGAGTTTTCGTGACAGAAATATTCCAGAGACTTTGTGGTTTGAAGAACTTAACTCACTTGTATTTCCACGTAGTTTGTGATTTAAAAAGATCAATTTGAATTTCGGTCCAATTCTGTGTTTCTATCCAAATCTGACTTTCTGATTAAATTTGTCTTTTGGCCGGAATTGGACATATAGCCCGAATCAGAAGCAAAGAGAAGTTTAATGGAGTGAATTGAGGAATTCAAAATTAATACTACCAAATTATTGTTGTTGTTTTCTAACCTCGACCTGAGGTTTCTTTAGTTTGGGGCCGGAGTCTTTTAAAGTGTGCGAACTTTATTATAACAGAAACTACAAACAAATTCACTCGGATTCCAGTAAAGTGTATATAACCAAAATTACAACAGAAATTGGGAGAATGGTGACCACAGCGACGCAAAACGCACTAACGGAAGAAATGAATGTATCAAATCGAAGAGAAATAAATTGCATGACCAAGTTGTTGAAATTCCACACTATTTGAAACAAAAGGTTAGGAAAGCAATCCCATGGCTACTACAAAGAGCAATAACAGTTAAGAGACTATAATCTTATTACACTGAAAAAATTTTAATTAAAAAAGGTGTTCTATATTTTAAACGACAATAATGTTAACTGTTCGACCAATGCATGACAATTAATTCCATATAATAAATGGCTAATATTACCTCAAATGCCTTCATAACTTATTTCTAGTAACTTAATAGTGAAGGTACATTTAGCTTGTGTCATTTTACTTTTGATTATAAGACGAATAGACAAATTCTATTTCAAAGTTAGAACGGAAAATCTAACAAGGTTTAACACATGGGCAATAATAGGACAGAAATGAAACTTATTGACAAACGTGTTTTTTTTTCTGGATGCTAAGATATGATGGTAATTTAAATTATGTTACTTTACTATAAATTATATTTATATTATACAATTCTTATAAATTATAGCTTGAGGATATCTTCAATAACTAAGGGGAAATCTAAAATCAAGTATTTAAACACCACAAGTTCTATATTTAGCAAAAGAATAGTAATATTAATCATTATATAATTTTCTCTTAAAATTAATTTCTTACAGTAAAAGACTTCAGACCAACTAAAAGTAGAGTTGTATTGTTCAAATTATCATGGGGAATGAGGTAAGATGATTGTGAAAGTGTAGGTTGTGATAATTAATGAGGATGAAGTTAGAGAAGATTGAAGGAGATAATATTTTTGTACTCAGGGAACTATTCACGCTGAAATCACTCCTTCATGTTATCAGTCCTTTTTTAAATACGAATTGAGATTACATTTCAACATAAAGCTGGATATCAGGGCGTCTCTATAAAGGGTTGAAGATTCAATATAATTCATAGATATTTCTTAGTATGGTGCATATAATAAATATCAAGCGAAAATATTGAACGATGTTCAAACTCACAGACACACATATAGAGTTATATAAACTATATATATATATATATATATATATATATATATATATATATATATATTAAAAACTCACCACTTATATATATATATATATATATATATATATATATATATATTGAAACTCACCACTTATATATATATATATATATATATATATATATATATATATGAAGAAATATAGATTTAACGTGGGCTATATTAATGGGATAAAGTGCTCAATATTAGAAATAGAGCGTATGTAAATGTAAATATAAAAGTGAACATTGAAGTCAACACTCAGAGGTGACAGGGTGTTTCATGCTCGATGCAATCGTCTGGCCGAAAAAAAAAGCCCGTTGCCTCTGAATGCTGACTTCAATGTTCACGTTATATATATATATATATATATATATATATATATATATATATATATATATATATATATATATATAAATTAAATAAATAATGAAGAAAAATAGAACATTAAGGTTTCATGACTATAATTTATTTCCCCAGAAATTATATTTTTCCCACAACAACTTGGATTAAAAATAAAAAAAAAACAAATTTCTTTTTAACTAGGAATGTGATCTGATGAACCAAAAATATATATTTTGGGGGGAATAAATTATAGTAATGGAAGATTAAAGTTGGCACATTCTTAATAATCTAATTAATATTTGCTATGGTTTTTTACATTGAGCTGTCTGAATTACACACTCTTTGCAATTATTCAGACGGATTACCAAACCCTTCATTAAGATTATATATATATATATATATATATATATATATATATATATATATATATATATATATATATGTGTGTGTGTGTGTGTGTGTGTGTGCGCCTGTTTTTGTGAGTGAGCATATTCAGAGAGTGAAATCATATATATTCTATACATACATTGCTATTCCACATCGTTCAATCGTATTCACTGGCAAATTGTTCGATTTTCACTATGCCAGGTGCAGCCATATTGAGAAGTGATTTTCATTCACATAGGCTTTGAGCCGCAGGCAAAGTGTCTCTGCGTTTGCTTGCTGATAAACTGGAGTGTACTCAACTGTTGCATTATGGATTCAGTTGGTTAGTCTTATCGCAGCGAACCACGTAATACTTTCGCAAACATCAATCCACTTCCCTATATCAATCCAGTTCCCCTCTGGCTCTCGATTTGCCAAGTAAAGCTGGTTTATCTCGAATGCTAAGCACAGGTCAAAAAGTTACATTTAATCAATTCGTGATTATCGGCAAATGCTTACAGGAGCAGAACATCGACATTTGAATTTCTAAACAATATATATATATATATATATATATATATATATATATATATATATATATATATATATATATATACTAGTGAGCCAGAAACTACCTACCAATGTTTCACCTAACGGATCTTCAGGCCTACCTGATTGGTAGTTTTTGGCTAACTAGGTTTTTTAAACTCTGCTATACTTAATGTATTAAGCATTTTAAATATTTTCATATTTTACTCGATAGTTTTTTTGTTTGTTTTTTGATTAGGCATTGCGATAGTGAGCATCTTTTTTTTTTTTCAAACATTTTCCCCCAGATACCAAATTGTTTAAATATATTTTTATTGACAAATTGTACTATCCGGTTTTTTACCAGTCGTTTATACGTATTAATATATATATATATCTATATATATATATATATATATATATATATATATATATATATATATATATATATATATATATATATTAATTTACTTAAATACTTGTATCTATAAAAAGAACGTTAAACATGAAAATGTCTTTAATAAATATATATATATATATAATTTATTTCGCAGAAAATATATTTTTCCCGCAAAAACTTAGATTAAAAATGAAAAAAATATTGTAGAATTTAATTGATATACATTACTGTATGTGATTCTTTGTTTGTTCGTCTGTTTGCCACCACAGGTTTCACAGTAAGAATTACTAAAGAAGAAAGCAAATAAAAAAGGATTATCACATATAAATTGATCAGAAGGAGAAAACGAAAAGAAGAAGAAAACGAAGAATAAAATGAAGAAGAAAACGAAGAAGAAGAAATACGAAAAAGAAGAATTAGAAAACGAAGAAAAAGAAAACTAAGAAGATGAAGAAAGAGAAAAAAGAAGAAAAAACGAAGAAGAAAACGGAGAAGTAGTAGAAAGCGAAGAAGAAGTAGAAAGCGAAGAAGAAGAAAACGAAGAAGAAGAAGAAGAAGAAGAAGTTAAATAGGACTACTACATATAAACTGATCACATATGTTGCGAATAGTACTTACTATTTATTCGATGAACAAAATTCTTCCTCTGGAAAATAAAGGATATCGAAGAGGTTCATATGGTTGCCCAGATCATCTACTGATAAATAAAATGTCTTATAAAATCACAATAATTGGTCTTGGAAATTATCTGGAAACTAAAGAAGACCGGATGATCATCTCTGTCAAAGAAAATGAAAGAAATAAGGAGAAATTTTCTTCAGTAATACAAAAAAAATCCAAAAAGTTCAAAAGAGTATTTCAAGTGGGCGAAAAAGTGCAAATAAAACATAATACACCAACTGCATTAGCAAATTACAAAAAAAAAAAAGAAAAAATCAAATGCAAATGCAATACTCCAGATGCAGAAACGATGACAAGCGTCTTCATTGTCAATATTTTACCCATACAAAACAAGCAGACGTAGACAAACCCCGTAGCCATCATTTGTTATTTAGTGTGAGGTTAAAAACTGAAACCGACGGTTTTATTTTTGCTTCAAAGGAGCAATTCTTCCTAAATCGAAATTACCAAGTGATATGATAGGAATTGTCTCTGACATATATAGTTTCATCAACAGGAGATAAGTCTCCCGTTAGTATAGCGATACTGTTTTTATGTGCTACCTCATTTACTTATCACTACACCCCGCTGAAACTAAGAGGCTTTAAACCTTTAGTTGATCTTTGACTCCAACGAAGAACTCTGAGACATAATCCGTCTCTCAAACTGAGTATTTCTTTTCATGGGACATTTAGGTCTTAATTTATTCTCCTCGTTCGCATTACCATGAAGTTTCTAGCTCTCCCACTGGAGAATCTAGCTCTCCCACTGGAGAGCTAGATTCACTCCTTTAAGCGCCGCATCGAGTTCAGCCAAATTAATATGCCTGGCATCATTAGTCGGACGCAGCCAGCACGCATCTTCGATGACATTTCCGTTTACTTCCAATGCCACTCCTGTCGCCACGGAACTTGCATCCACCCAGACTGTGATCTCGTCACCACTCATGCACCAGTCTCCTCCGACGGGGTCCAGTTCCCGCACTCTACTTAACATCTCTGCTGTATGCGACAGAGAGAGGGATCTTTGATGTTATCATCCCATCCACGTCACTCTTATCCCCAGATTGTTAATCACTAATACTCGATAAACTCTCCTCCCTCTTATGTTTTTCACTTTCATATCGCTGGTTGTCTTTCTGATCACTTTTAATATTGGATTCATTCATCCTTTTTTGAGTCGTGTGTTACTCTGCTTCCAGTTTATCCTCCTTTCCCATAACTTCATACTCACTTGTGGTTCTAAATTGGTCTTCGTGAGCCAGTATTCACTGTTCCTTCTTTGGTAAAACTGTCGTGTTATATCTCTTTCGTACAGGGAAAATTCCAATTTGCGAAAGGCTGGACACATATGTTTGCTCTTTTCTTGTTCCTTATCACAATATCTGCATGGAAATTAACTTTTACTGAATCTATAAGAATCCATACTGCCTTCGGTAGCATTAACTTTTTGAATCAATTCTAATTATTGTAAAGAATTCACACATGATCCAAGATGCATATTATGAGCTTGAAGCCGCTCAAGATGTTTACGTTTGTTCGAGATGCCAAACATTCTTTCAATCAGTCTTAGCCAAATTAGCTCGTCTTCGATAGATATTTCTTTGGAACACATTTTTTCCAATTCACAATATCTTGACGCTTCTTTCAAACACTGCACATATTGCATAATAATTTAGTTCTTTCCACTCTGACTATATTTTTTGTCGTCTATTTGCTTTTTTCATGGCAGCATGTTCTTCATAGGCAAAATCTTCCAACTTTTTGGTATAGACAATGACGGGGATTTTTCTATGACCTCATGACCCGCTGAGTACGTAACTTAATTTCTCCACCACTAGCTTTGGTGTCTTCTTCTCGTCGACGCTGTGAAACATCTAAGCCAGATTTCAATTTATCAGGATCCTGTATCGTGTTTAAGGATCCTATCGGCGACCCTATATTTTTAGTGGAGGTATTGTCTCTGGCAGATGTATTTTCGTCAAGAGAAAACAAATCTCCCGTAGATATAGCGATACTGCCTTTTATACAGCACCTCATTTACATATCACAACAACAAGCACAGGTACTGAGAAAATTGTTAGCCCCAAAAGTAGTTTATGTGAAAAATATCCAGAAACAAATGGTCATCTTTTATCAGATTCACGGTATTGGCAAACACCAATAAATAATTGGTGTATATAAATACGTAATAAATATTTTTATTAAATAAATAATCCGGCATGACAGAGTAGGCTAATGTCTGCATTGGAAAATGTGCTACTTCTAAAGAAATGAAACTGCTAGGAATTACTATGAAAACCACACAAAACCCGGTTACGGAGATAGTCCCTGTAATAATCTTATGGGACTTTACACAGTCGAAGCTATTCACCCAGAATTAATGATCAGAGACCGCAAAAGCAGAATGTGCATTCTTATTGATATGGCTGTCCCCGCAGACTGTTATGTATCTATAAACATACTCACAATACTAAAAAAAATAAAGGACCTTAAGATCGAAATCTTAAAAGTGTAGCTCATGAGGACATCAAACAATCCAGTTGTAGTTGGAGCCCACGGATCATTTGGATTAGATTCGTTGAAGGGGTACTTGGTGGCCCATTCCGTAAAGTAATACAAAAATGTGTACGCATACGTACAGCCCATAACTTACGATGGGTTTTACCTGTGTAAAATATGTTTGATCTTAGAAGTTTTTTTTTTCCTCAAAAAGTCCTCAGTGGAAAATGTCATTTTGCCATTTCTGACCTTAAGTCTCTGGTTGGGACATGGAAATTAATGAATATACATCAGAAATAAAATAAAATAAAGTAATAATAATGAGAATAATAATAATAATAATAATAATAATAATAATAATAATAATATATCCTGAAACGTCGGCATCACACCGCACCACTACCTACTATAGATATTCCCGCAGATTTCGTAGGTTCTTTGAACATAACAGAAATCGAAAGACAATGAAGATGATGATAATAATATTACAACACTTAAAGTAGAGAGTGATTTAAGAAAAAAGAATGAAAACACAGAGTTTGCTTTTTTATATTTGTATACAATTTTTAAACATAATGTGAAGTTGACAGACATACTGTCGAAATATTGTTGAACACTATCAAAAATCGCGTTCTTCTCTAAGTTATAAAAAAATATTACGTCAATCATTTTGCTTAATAATAAATAATAATAATAATAATAATAATAATAATAAATCTCGAAAACGTTGCACATAGAAACATCATCAATCCCTGTTATATTTGGAGCCGTAGGATTGGTTTGGAATTTTTCTATGAGACTCATTGAAGGGATTCCTAGGAGCTCATGCCTTAATAAAATACAAAAAAATTGTTCTCACAAGTATAGCGGACAGCTTACAAAGGGCATTATCTATGTAGAATAAGTGTGTGTGTGTGTGTGTGTGTGTGTGTGTGTGTGTGTGTGTGTGTGTGTGTGTGTGTGTGTGTGTTTTAATTGTTCAGTGGGAAATGTCATGATGCCATTTCTGACCTTAGGTCTCTGAGCGGGACACGGAAAGAAATGTGTACACTACAACAACGACAACAACAATAATAATAATAATAATAACAATAATAATAACAATAATAATAATATGTTACCAATGTATCTAATATATATTTGGCATACAATTAGTAAACAATTTATGTTTAAAACTTTTTAAACGTTCTTGTGAGTCTACACTAAATAAAGAATATGTCGTAGTGGACACAGAAATGTTAAAATCAACACATTTCTCCATCATCAACGATAACCCCACTTTTAACCTACAGACACACAAGAACCAAGGGTGCCACATCCATAAATGGGTCTTAAATGCAAAGATTATAGTGCGAAAGAAGGTCATTTAATTCTCAAGTAATGACGCTTACTTCACTGATGCTTTTCTTAAATCGCGCTTCCAGCTGGTACATTACTTGTCTATGTGGCTCCACCAATGAGTCAAAAATATACAATTCGTATGGATTTTCAACTCGCCGGGGGCAAAATGAATATCTGAGCTTATCTCAAGTCTCTCGATATTAACACTGTCTCTCACACCGGACGTTTGATTGGTGGATGTTTTCGTTTGCCGATGGAGATCTTTTAAAACCGGCGCCATGTCTGGCAACCTAGTCATGAGTAAGTAAGTTATACAAATGTTCACAGTTATGCTGAAATTACTTCAAAAGAGTTTGAGTGAAGCCATTGACTGAAATATATCGGGGCTCTTGCTGATATATTGTTAGAGCCTATATGATAATACATAACAATTGCTACACAGACTTAGAAATATATATTTTCTATTTGAAGATCAGAGGTGAACTGTTACCCTTATTTACATGATTTACATACGGAATGTTGAATATTTGCTGTTTATATTGCAACGTTTCGTAACGTTGTGCTATGAACAGCAACAGAGAAGGTTATAGTAACAATAACTATTCATGCCTTAAGTTCAAATGTGATACACAAGGGGGCGGGTCGAAGAAGCTCTGTAAGTATTGGCACATATGTCACTTAATTTTCTTATAAATATCTATAGGGCACAAAAGCGAAAGTTGAGAAAATAAAAGCAAAGATCAGGACAATAGTCGGTAAGTAATTATTAATCTATTCTATTCAGTCTTGATAACTAGACAATTTATTACTAGGAAGAGACATTTCTAAGTAGATTCTAGTTAAATATAACAGTGATTTTCTAAGTGTAGATTAGATGTGTTACAAGGTCGAAACTATGCGTCATCCAACTCAATATTCTGGTCGATCCTTATTGTTCTAGCTAGACAAGTGTTGTGATTAAGTAAGTGGTTTAAGAAATAACAAAATAATATATCTTATATTAAACAATAATTACAACAGAAGAATATTAAACGGCTAGCCAGGGTTTAATCTATTCGACTGTTAATATTTAACAGCAACCTCCAGAAAGGAATCTTTGTGGCACAAGGCCGATTTATACCGTGGGTTCTCCGAGTCCGTAGGCACGGCCAAAAATATTCCCTTGGGATCCGCATAAACGGATCCTGGCCTGTCTACCTGCCCGGATGAAATTTTGCCCTTCGGCAAAGCCTTTTCTGGGTTCTTCTCTTTCTTTGGCAGAGAGTTCGACAGTTAAACAGTTTGGTGCACTGATAATATTTAACAGCCCCACAAAACGAGGGATGTATGTGGTACAAGGCTGAGTTTACTCTGGGTTCTCCGAGCCTGTAGTCTCGGCCAAAAATATCCCCTTAGAACCCGCATAAACGGGTTCAGGGACTGTCTACCTCCCCTGACGAAACTTTGCTGTTCGGCAAAGCATCGTCCGGGTTCCTCTCTGATCAAGGCAGAGAGTTCGACAGTTGAACAATTTTGAGCACTGTTAATGTTTAACAGCCCCCCATGAGGGATGTATGTGACACAAGGCCGAGTTTATCGTGGGTTCTCATACACCGTAGTCTCAGACAAATATATTACCTTAGAACCTGCATAAACGGGTTCAGGGACAGTCTACCTCCCCGGACGAATCTCTTCCCTTTGGTAAAGCCTCGTCCGGGTTACTCTCTGCTCAAGGCAGAGAGTTCGACAGTTGAACAGTCTTGAGCACTGTTCCCCCAAGGCCTTCTCTCCTACTAATAATATAGTAGGCAGAAGTGTCGAAAATAGACTCTTTAGAGGGATGACACTACAACAACAAGGTTACTAATCATTGCAACAGTTTAATATGTAATATCTAAAAGGCAATGAAGTTTCGAAAGAGACTTGAAAAGAGAAAGACATTGTGGAATTTATCGAATATTGCAGAAAGTTGTAAGCCTTAAGAAATATGTGAACTAGAAATAAAGTTTACATCCAGAATGAGTGAGTTAGCATTTCTGTGACATAAGGACAAAAGAGAGTCGACACATCGAATATAACGCTCACACAACTTAGCGAATATAATAGAGACAGGGGAAGATCTTGGGGATTAACAAGACTGTGTGCTTGGAAGGAAGAACAGGAACAAAGAAGGACGATAAAGAGTCAATATTCCTTAGAGTAATACGATATAACATGTTTAGGGTAGCCATGACCGCCTCGTCTTGAAGTGACGTGGCAAATACAAGGCCAGAAACGTTAGCAAGCAGTATAATTCAATCATGATATTTTTAGGTGATATATTAAAAATTGTCTTATAGACTCTATGGCTTCTGTTTTTCTTAAGATTATCCTTTTTCTAAATTATGGCTTCTGCATTTAGGATTGTCGAAATTTCCGCCAGAATATATTGTACACCTTCCAAGAACTTTTTGGACAATTGACAGCGATTTGTTCTTTTAAACCCGTCTTTTCTGTTCGTATATTCTCCAGAACAAACCGGAAAATCATCTACTGAAATATAAAAAAATCTAAGCAACAACGATGATGATCATGATATGAACCATTCTAAGAATGAAGACTTGCATGTGTTATCTCTCAATATTGACTCCATTTTCTTTAGGAAGGCGATAAGACCATTTACATTTTTAGAAAAAAACACGTAATGTGTAAAAACAGCAGTAATATCGTATTATTATATATAAATAACATTTTAAAGTAAATATTATTATACGTTTTCCTTTAGTAAAGGTAATATATAATACTCTTTCATGTTTAGGCTTATATACACATCTCGTTGAAACTCTAGTACACGTATGATCATCGAAATTAAATAACATCGAGCTAGATGGGTGACCAGTCTGGAATAACAGGTGATGCAGCAGGATGTGCAGGTCGTATAATAGATAATCGCCCGAAATTTTTAGTCGGTGAGCCGAGTTCCAATTCCCGTTATGTTGCTTATATTGACATTTTCAAGCGTTTCACCCCAAGCAAGTTGGGAAGCCACTAGCATGCAAGGGGTTACAGAGAGTTGGAGCGAGAGCAAATAGGAGTTATAGAGGAAAAGATGAAGAGAAGGATAGGGGATAGATCAGGGCACCTGGAGACGTCGATTGACATTATATTTGAATAGTTGGAGATTATAGCTATCAGGGAAACAGAAACATTGGAAGGAATTCCACATGCGAGAGGTGCGCACAGATATCCTTGGGAAAGATATCAGCCCACTTCTCTCCCAGATATGCGTTAATTAGTAAAAATTATATCACTATTTTTTTTTACAATCTAAAAATTTAAACAACTGTAGAGTTTATATGTGTCTGAAAGATAGGGTATGGTCGGTAGTACGGGAAAATTTGATATAGCTAATTTTAATTGCTTTACCTACAGCAATTAATATGGATAAGATTATATATTTACATCATATTTCTCTTAAATAACTATACATATCTCTCTGTACATTTTCTACGATCCCCGAAGTTAATCAAAGTTGATTCTGGTCAGTACATGGATGGATGGCAAAATGAGGAAATCATGTGTGTAAGCTTGGATTGTGTAATGGATAATGATTAGTTCAAATTCCCGTTGGGTTCGTTATATTCACTGACCGCTGATACTTGGATACATCTATACTTCTTCCCATCAGATTGTGAGAGACTGTCTACCACTTCACTCACGAGTGGATCGTCTCCAAGATCCGGTGGTCTCAAAAGTTAAAGCATTAAGCTCAGCTGGATAGAGCACTTGCTTGAAACTCGAGGGCATCAACCAATAAACAGAGAGCGAGAAAATCACACCCTGGTGTCTGCATCACTGAAGAACAATGTTATTTCTGTTTCGCATTATTGCACGAGGGACAACAGTCGTGGGATGTTTCTCGGATGAAGTGATGTGGAGTAAATATAGACAGGACACAAGTCAACTGGTTGGTAAAAATCTTGCTGCCACGTGTTGGCTAGCCTCAGTAAGCAATCTTGTTGCGGAAGTAATCTTAATCAATGTAACTCTTGTATTGTACCATTCTAAACATGTTTATATATTCTGTACCAATATTATATGATAATGCTTATTGCAGTTGCTGTCGGAGTTAAGCAATGGTGGTCAAAAATCGCATATAATTCTCATTCGAATTATTCGTAATATTTTATAATTGGCTGAGCTATTATTCTTACTTTGAAATATAGAATTATTTCGACTTCACCAATAATAAGGCGAATTCAATCAAATTCAACTTCTGAATGCACCAGTTTCCTTTGTACTTTGTATTAGTTTGTGACTTTTATGATTTGTATTATGTCCGAACAAATATATTCCTGGAAGTAAAATTCTTAACCTGCGATCAAATTAGCAAGAATAACACGTTAAGAGATCTAGTGCGATCGTCCATTATCTTTGGACGCCATTTTAGGATTAAAGAAGCTTCTTTTAACTAAAATAATTTAAAAGAGGAAAAAGTGAATTTTCTTCTTGTTTGTAAAACGCTGTAGAACTGGCAACATTTTCCAGATAAACATTCTAAAAAATGCTAAATTTTCCGAAATTTAAAATACGAAAAAATAATGACCTACAACAGGAAAATCAAAAGAGAACAGAAAAATGCAGGAGAGATGCTGTTTCATCTGTCAACCCAAGAAATTCCTGACATGTTCAGAAATCACGTGAGTTATAGAAATCACTTAATATTACTTTCAATTGCCTTAAAGTTAAAGGTGAGACTTGTAAGATACTATTAAAATCCCATATTATAAATTGGGCAATATACCTGTTAAACAGTTTTCAAATATGATATTATAGAAAATATCCTGATTGGTAGAGAAGAATGAATAATTTCATTTTAAGAATCTGCATACTTCCAACAGATTTGTCATTTGATTTGAAGTACTTTAAATCACAATGAGACGAAATTTTCAGCTGATTCTTTAAAATAAATACAAAAAAAACCTTTCCTTATTTCTGGTTTCATATTGTCTTCTCTACGATCTTCTGATGGACATTTCTATGCTTGTTGTTCATTGATTTCATTCTCCAAAACTTTTGCACATCACATGCAGGACAACATAGTTATGTTGTACTTAGAAACGCGATCAAATTAAGAAACATCATTTATTCACTTTTGCGCTTCTGTCTTGTTCATGTTTTCGTTTGTCTTTTGTGTAAGTAGAGACAGATTACAAAAAGTAATCATTCCGCTATTTTTTCTGTTTCTCTTGTCAAACTTTCTCATCGTTTAATTCGTCTTGGCATCTCATGTAGGTAGCAATCCTCTGACATAAACATTCAAGTAGTGTTGAACGGTGCGAAACAGCCCCGTGAATTTGTTTAACATACATTCAATCTCCTATTTTATATCGAGCACTGTTTTGCCAGCACACAGAGCACTAGAGATATATATGTTTCTACTACAGTCAAACTAGATTTGGTATCATGCTGTATTTCACCTTAAAATAAGATATAGTCTTATTTTTTTCAAAGTAAATTTTAAAATGAAAATAACTAGAGTGTATTTACATTTCTTTGTTTGTCTTTGTCCGGTCTTCTCTTACTACTAAAAAGTTAAAATTGGAATTATTCTTCCAATATTAGATTTTGCTAAATTATGAATACTTTGTCTGAGAAATATTATATTTTTCTTTCATAATTAACACCTTAGTAGTATTTTTGTATTAAATTTTTGAGTTAAATTTTAATATAGGTTCTAAATGTTAAGTAATGTTTAAAACAAAACATTTTGTCATGAAATTGGTTTCGTTCATATTTTCTCCGTCTAACGTTAGTGGTTAATTTCATATATCATATTCTGCTTTCCACTGACTGCTTGGGCACTTATATAATCTCTGTGCCGCAGCTATGCTAATTAGGCAGTAGTTTACATTATCTTACTATATTTCTGAGATGCGGTATTATGTACACTATTTACATTATTCGAACAATGGATAAAGGCGTTAGTTAGATCCAGTGACAGGACCCAAAGTGTGTGAGTTCAATACCCGGTTAAGGCAGTGGAGAACTTTCAGAGGGAAATTAACAAGAGATAACTGATATCTGATATCCATTAAACATGGCACGTGGAACTAGAATAGTCTATCCCAGTGAGCGAAAGAAAGGGTTCAGTTCAACATTCCAACCACCTGAAGAAAGCTTGAGCGTACAACGGCCGAAACGTTGTAATAAATATGGCGACAAAGATGAGGAAAATAATCCGAATAATGTAAATAGAGTAGTTTACATATCTAGCTGCATCTGTTTGAAGGAAAAATATAGTGCCATTACTAGACTATTTTCATTGTGTTTGTCTATCTTTAAATTTTAAAGTAATTTATACAAAGTGTCAAAATAAATGTAACTAAGCATTGATCTGGTTTAGTTTGGTTTGTTTTACTGCATATCAAACCCAATAGGTTATATAATGCTGAGAATATTTGATGCTGGTAATATTTTTTTTTCAGAAAAGTATAGGTGGCAATATTTTTGACAAAAATATATTGCTGGTATTTTTTTTTCAAAAATTATATTGATGTAAAAATTTATTGCTGGTCATAATTTCTTCCTCAATAATTTATGGCAGTTAATATTTTTTATAAAGTATTTCTGGTATTAAAACCTATTCTTACACTTTGATACTATTTTAACCCCAATTTGTGGGTTAAATATTTGCCCTTAGCTGGTACCCTAGCAAATGCTACCACCTCGTGTTTAGGTGAACCTGGGAACACCAGCAATTAAGAGATGGTTCCACGCTCCCCCAAAACTCTTGTATAGATGCCTTTCTGTTGGCCAGAATTTATCGACTTACCCAGGAGGCTGATGTAGTTTATCATCCTACCAAGGACATGCGAAGAATTGATGCAAGTGCATAAATGTAAACATTATTAAAGGCTATTCTGAGAGACAAATTCCCAAGAAGTTCTGTGCAATATCCCTTATAAAGGCTATTACAAATTGGAAAAAAATGTTGACGGAAATAGTGCTGGAGAACCAAACCTAACACCTACAGCTGAAGATAAAACTTGATTATTGAGAGCAACACAAACAAATGGGCAACTGCTGCAGAATTGAGAACTGGACTTAATTCCTTTCAACAGCGATCAGTGTCGCTCTCAGTTGTGAAACGTCGACATAGATCAGTTGGTCAATGTTGGTGTGACAATCAAGTGACGCCCTCTTAGGTAAGGTGAATATGCAGAAATACTATTATGAGTAAAATAGCATAGGAAATGGGCATTAAAAGAATGGCAAACGGTATTGTAGACAGATGAGTCTAAATTTGATCTTTCAACGGAAAATGGAGAATGAATGTGAGAAAAACTGCAAAATGAATGAGAGGAATCAACAGAAGCATTGTTTGGATGTGCGGGAGTTTTTTTGAGGGAGACAGGGCTAGATATTTGATTTAGGCATTTAAGGGAACACTGAAGAAAGGATAATATTGTTAGATTTTGCAAAGTTATTCTATACCGTCTGGTTTACCCATAATTGGATAAAATTCCCCATTTTACAAGACAACAATCAAAATGATGTCAAAATTACCGTAAGTCAAAAAAAAGAAAAAAAGAAAAAGAACAAAAGATTAATTATTATGATATCGCCATATTTTTTCCCTGACGTCTCTGCCACTGAATTAGTATGTGAGGCATTGGATAAGATAGTTCCGAGAAAATAGCCAAAAGGTGAGAGTAAACATTTTCAGTGTTTGATGAATGCCTGGAAATGTTTGACATCGAATTTTAAATGCTGGAGAGAATGACAAGAATTTGTAAAGCAATGAAATGGTTTTATCAACGAAAAATATAATGATGCTCTAGGATATTGTAAGATATTTTTCATAGTTTAGTGTCTATTCTCTACAAAAAAAAAGTGTGTGTGTATGTTTTAATACCTAAAAACACTAAAGGAATTGAGGCGTTTGGTTATATTGAAACCATCTGTCCTAAGAATCACAAAAAAACCCTTTGAGTTATCCAACTAGAAAGAGCACAGGTTAAAATGGTTTTGCGTCAGGCACAATATATCTTCCCAAATGAGCAATGGCGAGAGGAATATGATCATTCATTATTTCACTAACGGCAGAAACACACAATGTTCAGTCATGAAACACTGAAGTCAGTACTCCTAGGCGACAGCCAGTTTCATACTTTAACGCAATCATTAGGTCATCGATATATATATATATATATATATATATATATATATATATATATATATATATATATATATATATATGTGTGTGTGTGTGTGTGTTTGTGTGTGTGTGTATATATATATATATATATATATATATATATATATATATATATATATATATATAGTGGTCTCTCCTATCATGAACGATAAATGAGGGTCAACATTGGATGGTAGCTTTTGTTTTACACTTATGTATGCTAGCAGGGCTATTGTAGAGAAAATCAAGTAAGCGAAATTCATATTTCATTTGTGCTTTCTTAGGTGTGAAGCTAGCCCATCCTTGCTGCAGCCGACAAATTCACACTGACAGATGAAATTGGTAAAATCAGGATTTTCATCGCATCTCTGCTTCAGTCTTCTGTCTTTAGATTAATGGAGCATGCTTCTTTTCTGTTTGATGTTTGTCCCTCCCAGGTTTTTCGATCAAAGTTGAGATGTTTCACGTTGTCTTTTAATTTTCTTTGTAGCGTAAGAGTCAACGTCCAACTCAACAGCATTTTTTTGGAAGCCTTTGCTCATCCATTCTCACAAAATGACCAGCTTACCTAATTTTTTTTCTTTGCTAGAATGATTTCAGTGTCTGGGATGATGTTACATTTCTTTAGTATTGCACTATTCTTGACCTTCTCGTCCCATTTTATATCTCATATGACAAGAAGACAGCGCATGTGAAAGGCGTCAAGTTGATTAATGTGATTGCGGTTCAGTGAACAAGTTTAAACTGCATAGAGAATGGGTGAGAAAACGACTTATCTGTATATGTCGATCTTTACTCTGAGAGACACGCCTAAACCTATGTTTAAGTTTACCGAATGCTGTACTGGCTTTAGCTATTCTGGATTGGATTTCTCTGTCCATTTTTCCATCAGAAGAGGCCTTTGATCCAAGATATGTGAATGCGTCAAGTTTTAATGAATACGGAAGTATTTTTGAGAGATGTATTGCGTGGTACATTAATTCAGTCTTCTCTATATTGATAGTGAGTCCAAATGCTTTCGCTGTTTCAGAGAATTTATTGACGATAATTTAGATGTGTTGTAGACCGTGTGCACAAAACAGCAGCATCTGCAAAGAGAAAATCGCGTACCAGACCATGTTTCGTTTGTCCTTTATATAGACCTCAACTTGTTCTGAATTCAATATTGACCCCTTCACTTAAGTCAGAGAATACTTTTTCAAGATTAGCAGAAAAGTGCAAAGAGAAGAGGATCAAGAACGCAACATCGATTTGTACCATTGGTGACAAATAAGGTGTCCTATTGCTCAATTCCCGAGCTTACAAAAGCTTACATTCTTTCGTAAATGAAGATAAAGAAATGGAGCATTTTTTCTGGAACACCTAATTTTGGCAAAACTTTCCAAAGAGCAGTTCGAGATACAGTATGAAAAGCCTTTGTGAAGACTAAAAAACCAACAAATAGAACCATGTTTTGTTCTCGTGCTTTCACCTGGTTCTATCGGAGTCAAAAGATCATAACCAAAGTTCCTCTAATGGATCGAAAACCACACTGGGTCTTTGGTAATGGCGATTCTGAGACAAATTCATTAAGCTTCTTCAGGATGATACGAGCAAAGATTTTGCCAGCAACCGAAAGAGGACATATTCCTCTGTAGTTCTCACGTTCACAAATGTTCCCTTTGCCATTATACAAATGGAAAATTGAAGAATACTTATATTACTGTAGAACTTCTCACTTTACCCACACAAGTTTGAAAAATTCACAAATTTTTCGTATCAAATGTTTGGGGCCACAGTTGTAAATTTCAGCTGGAATTCCATCTTCACCGGTGGGTTTTCCATTCGAAATCTGACTGATGGCATTTTTGATTTCGATGGTTGAAGTGTTAGCAGAAAGGCTTTGTACAACAGGCCTCTGAGGATAATTGTTTATTACTTCAGCATCAAGAGACAAATCCTGATTTAAAACCATGGAGAAGTACATATAAATAAACACACACAATATATATATATATATATATATATATATATATATATATATGTGTGTGTGTGTGTGTGTGTGTGTGTGTGTGTGTGTGTGTGTGTGTGTGTGCGTGTGTATCCTCATTGTTTTACTAGGAAATAACTAGCTGTAACCGTGAATTCTATATTCATCTCTTCCGGTTAATTGTTTCCCTGTCACATTTGAAGTTCAAAATTAATATATATATATATATATATATATATATATATATATATATATATATATACTCAATGGCAATTTTCTATCTTTTTAAAACCTGTTCATTTATTGTCCTTCCTCCTCACTAGTGTACTCTCATTTTCTTTCCCTCAGTTACCCCCACTGAGTCTTAGTGGCATTATTGCCTTATTTTGGGTCAAACGCTTAAAAAAAAATCACCCTCTTTTAAATAATTGCAAAAGTAATTGTCCACACCGATACAAAGTATTTGCTGTAAATTATCTAATATACGAAAGCTACTATCCACTACACGCGAAGCGAAGGCAAAAAAATATAAACAATTTTTAATTTAAATAATTTTACCGCAAAACTAAGAACAAATTAAAATAAACATTTAAAAAAATAATACAAAACACTATTAGTCAATTCTACTCGAGCTCACTCTCGGCAGACGAGATTTGGACAAAAAAAAAGGAATCAGCTCAAAGGCAAAGGTATACTCTTCAGTTATTACAGTATCTAATAAAACAAATAAACACGGAAACCGCTCATGTGGCGAAATCATTCACCAAACCAATATTCTATACGAATTCACTTGACTACTAACAATAATAAGTCAAATAACGCATACATTGGTTTCGCATCTGCTGAATTACCGCATCGATAAGATAATAGTTCAAGTAAATTACATGTCAGCAAACAAAACATTGACAATAACAGCCTGAAATCCGATAAAAAAAAATGACAAATGTCTAACTTATATTG
>CAHIKZ030005269.1:1920000-1935000 GCA_903632075.3 Acanthosepion pharaonis | reverse complement strand
ACATATTCACTATTTTACAATACGATACTTATATGTGAATATTACATGCATTATTCTTGAATACAAGGAAACCAACAGTTTTATAAAAATCATGTATATTTTAAATGAAGTAACTACTGTATATGAATATAAGTTTTTGTCAACGGCATTCAAAGGGCCAACAGTACCTACGCTAATTATATATCACGTGCATGATGTGACTGCCTTAAAATTTGCTTGAAAATCATTTCTTCGAAAGTCGCATGATACGCGGCTATATACGATACTTGCAGTAGAGCCCGGCGTTGCCCGGAGATGTAACAGTAAGAGATAGATCAAGTATCGATCATCATAAATACTGAAAAATAAAATTGACAAAGATTATTGTTTAAGGTTGACGGACACGCATGTCTTAGTTTTTTTTTTTTTTAAGAATTGGTCAAACCCAAACTGAAACAAAAACATTGTTTTCAATCGTTATGAGTCTACCGATTGAATAGCCTTTTATTATAAACAATTATTTTTAAATGGAATTTTTAAAGTATTCTGAATGTAAAAATAAAGCAAAAAGTGTGCAAGACAATAAGAAACACTACCTGCCAAAAAAAGTGAATTTTTGTTGTAATCGGTTGAAAAATGTAAGAAATCCGATACCATATATAAACGAACACACACACACACACACACACACACACACACGCACACAAACAGCCTGCGTTTTATAATAAGTATAACTCGATATGAGTTGTCCCCTTTCATTCTCGCGATGCCTCTTAATTGTGTATTCAAATTGATTTCGTGCAAAAACAATTGTGTTTTTCCAATTTTTGGCGCTGTCAAACCCACCGCAAGTTTATTTTACGTCGTCCTGTGAAGTTTTGTTGAAATCAGTTGAAAAATGAAGAAATCCGATCCAATATATAAAGGTACACACGCACACACACACACACAACCTGGGTTTTATAATAAGTATGATGTATAATGAATATAATGAATAAAATTAATCTATATGCAAGTATAAATAAAAGTTATATAAATAAATATATACAAACATATAGACATGTCTGTGCAAATACACACTTATGAAAGAAATACACTCTTATATACATGCATGCACACATATGAATATATACACATTACAATATCAGCATTTCTATATATGGTATGTTCTGTGGTGGCATGGGAAATAAACCATTGATATAACATGCCGATGATACGTATATATACCGGCGCACCTCTAAAACTCTTGATAGTCAAAGATAGGCGAATGATCTCTCTTCCGATCTTGCAAAAGTAACCTATGGTTTAAAAACTGACTGTTTACATTCACTGGCTCGAAGACCACCGATATGACCCCGAATAGGGATCAGTCTTGATGAACGAACCTCTACTCGTGGAAGCACCGTGTCTCGCTAAACTTTAGGGCCAAAAGCTCACGCCTCAAGGGGATATCGTACATTCGGTCCATTGCTTTGGATGCAGGTAACATTGTTGGTTCCCTGGGCGTTCCTATAAGAAGTTGACGCCGACTGATATCCTCGACCTTTACAAGAGACAGTTCAGTCCAAAAACGGAGTAATGTTGTCATATCTAGGCGGGAGCTTTCCAGGCCGATCTCTTCAACCAAACGTCGTCCAGCACTTGTGGGTAACGAATTATTCTCAAGCCTTCAATCTCTCTCCCATATTTGGGATGGTGCAGGACTCTCACGGTTCTATAACTACTTTAACGGAAAGTGCTCAGACGAACTACATTAAATGGTCCCACCAAGTCAAACCTTTACAGCAAGAACACATCAAATCACGTACATATTTGCAAACCACACACATTACTTCTGTATTCCATCGGTTAGAACAAGTACCCCTGCAACAGTTTCTTTGAGCGAACTACTTCCCAGTGGAACTGTTTCCCGATCACTACAATCTTAAACTGTTCAAAGATAGTGTAAACTGCTGTCTTCCACTACTATACACACAAATGGCCTGCAAACGTAACCCACTAACTCTAGTGCTCCCGGGCCTTGAAAAGGTTGAACCGCACTATAAAAAAAACAATAAATAAATACAGATAGATAGATAGATATAGACATTATAGCTTAATTTCGGGTGAGTTTCTTTTTTGCACAACGTCTGTTTCGGGAAGAATGCGATATATGCAAATTATAAAGTTAGAACCTGTTCGAGACGATTATAACTACACATCCTCTTATTTTTGGTTTTGCAGTATTTTTAGAGTGTGATTTGAAAATGATAGACATTTATTCTTTTATTTTCATGACAGAAACTGGTGCAGATATGATTTTAAAAATTCTCCAGCAGATCACAATCCCCGTCAACATACACTTAGAATCTTGTACAACAGATTCTAATGCTTCTATGTGAGTAACTTTTTAAGAAAGCGGCGCTATAAAGTTGTTTTGTTAATTTTTTAATCATCCACTTACATTAATCTGAAAGTCGTTTAATTATTTTAACTGCAAATTTTATTCTTTTTATATTATTTTGCGGAAACTTAAACTGTAGCATATAATTTGTTTCGGGTCATTGGATAATATATTTCAATTGCTTAAATCAAAGATGCCAACATTTTAAGAAAATTCCAAGAAACATCGATGTGCCTATGATGCATACATTTGTTGACAGGTGACAGTGAATTTCAGCTGCGAAGATGTGTTGTGTTAAATGACACTGAAGTGAACTTGAGAACCAAATCTCAGGACGACATTGGATGTACGTAATATTGTTCAATGCTGAATCTCCTCTGAATGATTTCCTGAGAAAGTAGAGATATGCAAGGAATATGATGGATATATACTATAGAGGCACCTTTTTTTTTCTATGCAGAATTTGTCATTCAAAATGATCGCAGAATTACGACTACCAACGAATGTCAATAGATAAAAAAAAGTTTGATTTTAAAAACATTTTTTGTGACTTAGTGTTATTATTATGGATGAATTATATTTATGCAACTATGATCGGGAAACGAAAGAACAGACATTTCAATGTTGGCCCTCGTGTTTTCTACAACCAAAGAAATTCAGCAAGAATGATGATGATTACGGATTCGGGGAATCAAACATGTTCGGTAACTGGAAATCATTTTGCTGGGAGGATAGCTAAACTTAAAGGCGGAAAGATCTGATTTCAAAATTCTGCGGGAAAAGGATATGGAGCCGAAGGTGCTCCCTGGCCGTGATGAGCGGCGGCAATCAGTTAAAGAGAATGAATATCTTCGATATAGAATACATATGAGAGTAACCTTTCTAAAATTATATAGTTGAGGAAGTCCTTCTTTAAACATGCTTTATACAAATCTTTTCAACTTACCCTCAAGACATCATGGAATTGCAGGAGGTTGAAACTAGAAAATGTTAAAATCAAATATTTCTAAACAAGTTTTGGGTACTTCAAAAACTTCAGCATAGTTTAGGCAAACAGATCCTCAGGCCCAGTCTGATGAGATACCGGTGATATTTCGATGACTCAAACAAATTCTAACAGGAATCAAGACGAAAATAAATATGGCCGATCTAGACTAAGCCCTTTCTATAAAACTATCACATTTTACTGCATAATTCATATTAACTTCAGAATGGGGAAAGATACACTTATTACAAGTTGGTTTGGCTTGAATAGTTTTACGGCATATCAACCTCAATTGGTTATTTAATGCTGATAAGATTTTTATTGCTGATAATATTCCTTTTCAAATATGTATTGCTGCTATTTTTTCCAAAAATGTATTGCTGTTTTTTTTCGTTTTTTGGGTTGTTTTTTTTCCAAAATGTTTGTCATGTAATGATTTTTTCCTCAAAAATGTATTGCTGGTAATACATTTTTCAAAAACTTCATTGCTTGTAATATTTTTACAAAAATGTATTGCTAGTATTAAAACCTATTTTTACACTTTCAATCGTTTTGACCCCAGTATGGGGGTTAAATATTTGCCATCAACAAGGACCCTAATACGTGCTATAACCCCGGTCCAGGATGGACCTGGAATCAACAGCAAATAAGACATGGTTCCATATTCATCAAAAGTTCCTGATTAAAAAACCTTACTGCCATATGAGGTTTATCGTCTTACTCAGGGCGCGGATGTAATTTGTCATCATACACAGGATGGATTAGAATTTGAAAGTTTTCCTTGTACTCTCTTTGCATATTTAACCGGTTTGGTAGGTTTTTGGATCATAAATATTATCCGATTTAGAATCGTCTGAAAGAAATGTGCTCCCGATTTGACTCCACTCATCTCTAACTATTACCACGCTGCTTCCTTCATTCCTGCGTGTTGGAAGACCTCTGCAGTTCCTGTTTTAAGAAGTCTGGACAATTTTTTGACCCATCTAACTATCGCTATCTTAGTTTCCTACTGTTTTCCGGCAAAGTATTCAAGAATTTAATAAATGCTGAGGTGGTTAGGCGTCTTACTACTCACAAACTACACTCTGATAAACAATATGGCTTCCGTTTAACCAGATCAACCACTGATGTGGTATCGTTGAAGATGTATATCGAGCTCCTGATAATAATAGCGAAGAACGAGGTGCGGCTCTAGATATCTTGAAGGCATTTGACAGGGATTGGCACGCTGATCTTCTACATAACACCAGCGATACAGTATTACTGGACGATTGTTTGGTTTAATACAATCGTTTATATCAAATCATGAATTGAAGGTCGTTTTCCAATGGGCTCACTTCCAGATCCTTTTACAAGAACGCGGATGTACCTCAAGGCTCTATTCTCGTTCCTACACAGTTTCCGGCCTTCATCAATCATCTTCCTCATGTCATCAGTTCCAAGTAGGCATTTATGCTGATGACACAAGCATTTACTCCTCTCTCAATGGCAAATCTGTCAGAGTTGACAGAGTTAACCTGGCCGCTGATTTTTAAAAGTAATTAAGTTTTACTGGGGCAGTGTTTAACTTGTCAATTTTATTGCCCACCCAACGAATATATTCTCATTTAACCACAGAGAAACTTTCCTGCTCACCATCAGCAAGGCTTATGCTAGTCTCATGGTGAGGTACGCAGTGTGTCTTCTTGCCCTTAAGTTTAGAATCACTTGAACCGTAACGACTACATTGAATCAATAACTGCATCTACCGCAAGGAATGTTGGTTCACTGTCGTCCCAGAAAGATTTTCTTATCAGAGTCTATCTTACACATTTACAAATCTACCTAAATTCTGCTATTTATCTCCAGATTCTTGACAAAATCCAAACAAGGATCTGGGATATAATCTAACCGATGTGACCTGACTCACTTCTGCCTTTTCTACAAAGATTTCATGGCTACTACTCTAGCGAGCTTTTTTTCCCTGACGCCCGGATTATGTGAGTATAAGCCTGCTACTAGACTGACATCTAATTCCCACGCTTTTAATGTTGAATTATTTAAATGTAACCGCGATTTCTACTTGATTTTTATCGCACATCTCACCTGCGATCACCTTTTCCTTTTCTTCCTTGATAAGTACAATCTTCAAAAGTGTAAACATAACTTTATTTGCTATCTTTTTTCTTCTTGATTTCATCTTTTACTGTATATTAGACTTTTCTATCACCTTCGTTCTCTGTAACTCCTTGCGTACTAGTGGAAAAAATCAAAAGGTCGTTTATTTACAAATCTCATCTTACAGAATGCATACGCTTGTCAAAAATGGCATACCTCCGGATATGGTGAGAAATTTAACAACCCTACATAATTAAGCTTGGAATTTTGACAGTGATGGATTGTTTTTGTTTAAAGTTTAAGATAAGACCGAGTATCGCGCGTAGATTGTCAGTATATCTGCAAGAATGGAAGAGTAAAATTGTCATTCATACATTACTTAGTAAGACAGCCACCACATGTTTTGATTGGTCGGCCATCACATTGATATTCGTCCACACAATCTCACCGTCTTTCACACATCATCGGAGAAGCGATCCCTCAAAGAATTCCTCCTGACATAATGCCAATAAAACAGAAACTTAAGAACAGTTTTTGCAGTTCATTTCGTCTGTGATCCAAGGTTCCGATAGACCGCAAGAAACCAAAGCTCACAAGAAAAAGAAAAAAAAAGTATTTGGTCAAGTTAACCAGTAAATTTCCCAGTATGATTCATGCTCTCTTCGCTTATTTAAGGATTTTAAGACTTGCATCGAGTGGTTCTGCAATATTTACGTCTGTCTATTAAAGTGTGTCTGAAAAATTTGATTACGTAAACATTTTTCGAAGAAAATTGTTTGAAAAAAAATTATGTGAAAACAATCATTTGAAAAATATTAATTCGAATTATAAATGTCTTTAATGAAAATTAATTTAATGGTCAATTATACTAAGAAAATATACAGAAATATGCGTAGAAAGTCTTAAAATGCGTAGAGAGTCTTAAAATAATAATATAATTATCATCAGTATATGGAGACCGGAAGTAATATGAAAAGCCATATCAGCAATTGACATTTTAATTTCGCAGGTACCACCGTATCCGTAAAACGAAAATTTGAAATTGGTGACCGAGTTGGAATTCAAAAGAACGGTAGGTATTTTTGAACACACCCATCGGGTGGATAGCTCAAGGTTGATGAATTTATCAGTCTTCGAAAACAAGGATAGCAGCAACGGAAGAGGAAATCCAAGGATGCGAGATGTCGATAAAAACGATTACTGATATAACTGGAATCTCTCTAGATGAATAAAGATTCCAAAATACAGAAAACATAGATGATTCTCTACCGAGAATATGGTTCGAAAATATTATTTACTCCAATTTTAAATTGTGTGAATGAAAATTAATTGAAATGAGATTTATACTAAATGATAATTATTTGAAATTCAAAAATTTATTGCAATAAAAATGTCAAAGTTAAAAGAGGAAATACAAAAATGATAATTATTCGAAATAAAATATCTTTCATAATATATTAGTAAGAAATAATCTTTATAGCATAAAGTTATAAGATTCTGCACTCAAGTAGTCAAATACTGAATACTACTCGGTAAATGATGCCAATAATATTTTAAGGTTTCCATTTAGAGGAGGAGGACAACGACACTCAGAAAACAGTCTGCCTGCCCTATGTGAAGGGGTTATCAGAGAAAATACAAAGGATCTGCGGTCCATATAACATCAGGACAACCTTCAAAAGCTTGACGACACTTCGCAGATATCTCTCCCGAGTAAGACCCCCATAGAGGAGAACATGACTAAAGACTGTGTGTACGCTCTCCCGTGCAGCTGCGGAAAAGGAATATAAAGGAGAGACAGGCCGCCCCCTCAAGGTAAGGCTTCAAGAACACAAGAAAGCTGTAACACGAGGGGAAGTAGAAAAATCAGGCGTGGCTGACCACATATGGAGAGAGAAGGGAGATCACCGCCCTCTGTGGGATCATGTTGAGATCATAGACAAGGAACACCATTGGAAAATTCGTAAACTTAAGGAATCAGCACATATTCTAGGCCACAAAAATCTCCTGAGCCGACCAAGAATAGAAATAAATTCAATATAGGAACCAGTAATAAGGAGTGCCAGAGAAAAGCAATGATAACAACAAATTTGAAATATGATCTCTGGCAAAAACATAAAATAATAACAGTAAAATTGCAACATGAGCACTGGTAAAAATGGTTGCTGAAGACATTAGGTTTATAATATCCAGAAATTGAGGAAACATGGCACAGTGTATAAAGGCGTTGGTTAGATCCAGTGACAGGACCCAAAGAGTGTGAGTTCAATACCCGGTTAAGGTAGTGGAGAACTTTCAGAGGGAAATTAACAGGAGATAACTGATAACTGACATCTATCAAACATGGCACGTGGAACTAGAACAGTCTACCCCAGTGAACGAAATAAAAGGTTCAGTTCGAAATTCCAACCACATGAAGAAGGCCGGAGCGTACAATGGCCGAAACGTTGTGATAAATATGACGGCAAAGATGACGTCAATATTCTGAATAATGTAAATAATGTTTCCATTTACGTCGCTGTATTTCTGGGTACTCTTCATATTTTGGCAAACTGCTCTTGCGTTTGCAATATGAATTTCTTGTAAGTTCTCGTCTCGTTTAAATGCGTCTAAAGACTTCGATATTGTGGGATGATAGGATGACAAAAAAGCCTTATGCCATATATCATTTCTTCTAGATGAATCAGAATTGACTCTCTCAAGGCAAAACATCATAAGTGTTTCAAACATAGGAATTTCGAATTATCATCATTTAGTATATTTGTCCTGTCTATTAATTTCATTCAGACAATTTTCGAACTATTTTTTCGATAGGCAAAATTTTGTGTGAATCAGATGCTGATTTTCATTTAGTAAAAATTCATGGAGTCAAAAGAAAGTTCTTGAGTGAATGCCATTTTTCCTGCTCGGTCGAGTGTCGAATCAAGATGAAATGAGTACAGGGAAAATAATTATGAGCAAGAGACGAGAAAGTTTTGCTAAACATAGTCTCTAGTTGTGGAATAACAGGAAGGGATTTCCCGATTATTAAATCTTTCCTAACAGGTAGTTATTAATGACAACATCTCCGGAACCATGACAATCAACGCAAGCGTACACCAGGGGTCACTTCATGACAAACCATCTTTTTTATTTACATAAGTGATCTGCCAGAGAATATTCTTAAGCTGCCTATAATGTTACCCTCTACTTTGATTCACCCCCGGACATTGTACAAGTTGAAATGTGCTGTAAAAGAAAAATAATAATACATATTCAATTTATTATTGCTGCTTACTTTTCTTTGAGCGAGTAGTTTTGTTCACTTTCTGATTTACCAAACATATTCCAAAGATTGATCATCATTCATGTTGGAGATTAAAAGTTGGCATCTGTTACAACAAAATTGTAAGCTATTACTGACAAAACTATAAACTTATAGGTGTCGTATTACAGGCGGAGTTTATAGAAAATAAGTATTGATTAGACCGGACGTTGATTATTGTATTTATGTCATGATTTTAATTAAAAATGAAACATATTTTTGCGTGTTTTTACGAATTGTGTGACAGAGTTAACATAGAAGAAACTTCCACTGATTTCAACCATCACGAAAGCAACTCTGAACACATGATTTAGTTGGCCACAACTCATAATGCCGTTTATAAGTTATTAATTATTGAGCAAAGAAAATCATATATATATATATATATATATATATATATATATATATATATATATATATATATATAAATACATACATATATATATGTATGTATGTATATATATATATATATATATATATGTGTGTGTGTGTGTGTGTGTGTGTGTGTGTGATTATTATAAGAGATTCTAATAAAGCATGTTGAATTCGCTAAAAAAGCTTTCATGTTCAAATAATTTCATTGTACGTCTTGAGGTGATGGTAAGTAACTGGTGATTAAATTATGTTTTAAGGAAATTTAAAAACAAAATGTTATTTTTTTCCGAAAGATAAAGTGGGGTGGCATAAGGTCAGAATTAAAATTAGACTTGTGGGTATGTCTAGATTAACCAATTAAATGTCTGATCTACGCTAAATAAAAAAGTAGTCTCACAAGGTGGAAGTCATTGAATTATTTTCTAGTCATGATGAGCTGGGACATAGGGCATCATTGAGGTTTTCGGAAAATATGTCAAATCCCGACAAATTTGTAGCTAACATATTTTCCATTATATTAATTAATCTTAATTCCATAATAGTTGTATTTACTGTGAAAAACAAGGCAGTTCTTATAGGTCTTTCATTCAGATTTTCTAAGGTTTTTATAATATTTCTTTTGTATAAAAAGTGTGTAGTATGTGTGCCAAATATTGTGTGTCTAACATGCTTTTGCCTTTTCCAAATAAGGTAAGGTTGAGACTTTGGTGAAAACATTTTAAATAAAGTGCGTCAATTATCTTCAGGCGTATTTCTCAATTAGATATTCTTTGAATATATGTTATCTTTAATAATTTTTACTGGATCAGGTATAGGGTATTTTTATTGCCATATTTTATGAAAGTTTTTAAAGTTTGCACTATAAAATTTGTATTTTTGATCAAATGTCACGAAAACTTTGAGAATATGCATTCAACTATACCATTTTCAAAAAAAGAGGGAATAAATTCATGGCTGAGGTTAGCCATGGTTTACGAGCACGTTTGAAATATTTCAAACCAAATACAAATCTCAGACAAAAGGAAACTATTACAACAGTGAAATATATAGCATTTTGAAACAGTACAACACTGATCTTCTTTAAGAACCTCGTGGGGAACGTGTAGCAAATTGTAATCGCTAGCTATGTTTTTCCTTTTCTTTTAACCTTGTCGATAAATATCCCAGATTTTCCCATTATTAGTTTACACTGCTGTTTTGATACAACTTATTTTTACCATAATTTCTCGGTAAGAATAAGCTTCATGGCGTAGTACTACAATGTGGGCCATTCATTTAGGAAAATGTGAGGAAGTTTTTACCAATATTCTAAAATCGATTCACTAAAACCTAACATTAATTTGGCTGTTATTTTGACAAGGCCAAATTTCATTGGTTATATATCATATGTAAATAATTACTCACGCAAAAGAAAAAAATTCATCAACTCGTATCATAGAAAATAATGAAAGAGAATTTTTGTCCTAGTTACAGTTAATGGAACCGGCCGATTTTTTTTTATTTCAGACGGGTTAGTCATTAACGAAATCTGTCTAATGGCTTCGCATCTCAAACTGAACCCAAATAAAACCCTGATTTTTCTCCTCCAGGTTTTTGACATCTCGTAACTTCTTTATTATGTCGCATGCTTCAAACCATTTTATCCAAATTTTTCAATTTTCAGGTTCTTCTGTGTTCAAAAGAGCTCTGTCAGACGCGGCCATTTTGTTATGATAATCAAACTTAGTAACCGCAAATATCCTACGTTTTCCGACTCAAAGATGCCCGTGAGCTATAGTTATAGATTTCTTGATACTAATGACCTAGCTAAACAAATCCCATTACATTTATAATAATAGAGAAACTAGTCCACAAATCATTAGTTATTAGAAAGACGCTATCCGAAGGAACGTCAATGCTACAAATTGAATTCGAAGTGAAGTCAGATTGTTACGTCTCGTATATAACATATTAGGTCTTGCCATTATATTTTTGTATTAAAAAAATGTAATGCTTCAAATATGACGATTTCTTTCCTAATGCAAATTTTATTTAGCAGTCTGTCTTATAAATCAATTTAAGTTTTGTAATTTGCTTTTCATGTTTTAGAATTACTTTGTGATTACACTGTTTGGCGAAACTATTTGTAAAAAGATCAAAATGTAAGGAAAATGGTTTTCTGTTCACTTGCATTTGCATCGTGAACAAGATAAAAAATGAACTTTACGCATGTTTTGACAACTACTTTCTCTTTGAACGGAGCGAAAGAACATTTTTCTTTATACCTTAATTGCCTGAAAGATGGGACACGCTAAGAGAAGTAAATTTATCCTTCAAGATAACCTTGTAGTTGACAATATAATATCCTGATCTCTTTGGCCTAAGGTAATCCATTATGTTTAATGTTATCTAAATTCATCTATATACATGATATATTTAATTTTTAAAAGGAATATGTTTTTATTTAAATATTTTTATGCAAGAAGGAAAATGTACATTGTAGAGAAATTCGCTGTTGACGATAAACAATATTTTTTAAGAAGATTCTTTTCGTTTTTCCCGAGTTAATGTCGAGCAGATAATTTGATCCCAAAGAAAATATTTATTAATTTAAAGTTATTTTTCCAGTATTAAAAAAATGTATATTTTATAAAGAGAAAATAAAGAAAAAATGTAAAAAGGGAATCAGTTCAATTTCAGTAATCATATGCGTGTTGCCAACAAATGATTTCGAAATTTAATACCCATATCGAAAGCAAGGATGGTAGCTTTAAAAGCCTTCAATTAAATGTTTGGATTATTGTTGTTTAGGCAAACGTTAATGGCAAATAATTTAAGTCTATTTATTTATCTGTTTATTGCCCCTTCTCTATTTTTTTTGTTTCTCTCTCACTATTTGTTGGCATATTTTTCTATCTTTCTCTCTTTGACTTTCTTTTTTTTTCTTTTTTCTTTCTTTCCATGTAATTATCTAACATTTTATATACTTATATATTTTCACGTATATACTTCTATATATCTATTCCTGAGATTCAGTAATTACTCTAAACTTATATGCACACACACACACATATATATATATATATATATATTTATATATATGACAATGTAAATATATATATATATATGTAAATGCATATATATATATATATATATAAATAAATTATATATATATATATATATATATATATATATATATATATAACTGAATTAAAAAATCTTGTTCCATCGCTCCACAGGAATTATTGTGTACCGATGGAACCATATATTTAAATCAGTTTATTTATAATATGCTCTGTAAATTTGCACTGAGCACTGTTTTATAAAAATAAAAATAATAATAAGAAAAGCGGATTATATATCTTACTGTCCTATATATATATATATATATATATATATATATATATATATGGTGGTTGCTTCTGTATAATCAATAAATCATTGAAAATTTCCCTTTAGTACACAGTATATATAAACGTATGTATATGCACAAAAAGCGGTGATATACAAATACATGTATATGTATATATGTGTATACATATTTAATTATCGGCAAGTGTATATATAATAGTCTAAATATTGCATATATTTACTGTAAATACAATTTAATAAAACTCAAAAAGTAATTCATGTACAATATACATATATATATATATATATATTTATAATGTACATATGTATATATATATGTGTGTGTATGTGCATGTGTGTGTGTTTGTGTGCGTGTGTGTATGTGATAGAAATAAAAACTCGTAATTATATAATATGTAATTCATCTAGTCTAGAAGAATCCTCAACAGAATGAAAAAAGCACTGGTTGGTCGTTTCGTCCTATTTGGGACTCATCTGAAGTGCGCTTCCACTACCGAGAATTGAATCCGCACCATTAGCTTCTGATGCTCTGGAGTTAGCGTCTTTTGGGAAAATGGGCGTGGCTCTTGGGGCACTATTCTTTGTGTTACGTACACTTGGATTTAGATAATTGCGGCGCCATATCGAATCTAGTCCGTTTCTTTATCGTCTGCGTGTCCCGTTGGTCCAATGATCTGACGCTTGCGTTGAATTCGATCCTCAGTATTGGAGGCGCACGGCCGATGAGTCCAAAGTTGGACGAAAACGGACGTGCCGTTCGGTGCTTTCATCATTCATTTGAGTATTTTCTCGACACTACGAATTACGACACACACACACACACACACACACACACACACACACACACACACACATATATATATATATATATATATATATATATATATATATATATATATATAAATGATTGCTTCTAGTATGAAACAGACTGTCGCCTCTAAGTGTTGACTTCTATGTTCACTTTTATATTTACACACGCTCTATCCTATATTGGCTCTTTATCCCATAAATATAGCACACCTTAAGATTATATATATATATATATATATATATATATATATATATATATATATATATATATATATAATATAATCTAATAAATTAATTCATTTTTATCTATTAATCCGACATATTTTATCACTTTAACGTTTGTTTTTAGCTGATACAAATATTTAAATAAGGCTCCGTTTATTAATTAATCATTATAGTTATTTATTTTGCCGGATTGAATATTCGGGAAATCTTCTTAGAGAAATATATGAGATCTTCCGCAGTATTTGAAACTGTTTCTCCCCGTGCAGAGCTTGTTTATAACCACTGAATTGCGAGAAATAAGGATAAATAGAGCTTTAAATACTTCCCGTCCTATACTTTCAAACTTTTATATCCCGAATATTCATCTCAAACAAGGCGACAATGCAACTAAGACGCTCAGGGTGTCTGTGAGGGAAAAGTAATGAAAATAATTTAGAAGGAATCAGAAACTCAATCATAAACAGTAAACAAAAGATATATTCCTACTTCTGATTAAAACAAAAATACGGGCATGAATGTCAACTGGATGATAGCTGTAAAGAGGTTGTGTACGGTTTGAAATCTCAATAAATTGTCTGCTAAACAGTTATTTACTAACACCTGAGGAGATGTGTTAATATACATCGAAACATGACTGCATTTGTGTAGCGCTATTAACATGTTTTAATGTAAAATCCTAAAAGAAAATATATTGCTATATTAATGTATTGATCCCTCTTTTAAATTGAATGTTACGTTCTCAATTCATATTGATAGACGCAAACACACACATACATACATATATATATATGACAATGTAAATATATATATATATATATATATATATATATATATATATATATATATATATATATGAAAATGCATATATATATGAAAATTATATATACCACATGTGTATATATATATATATATATATATATATATATATATATATATATATATATATATATATATATATATACGGCCTTCGGGCTTAGTAGATGGTTTCCTGTTCTTTTTGCGGAGTTTTCGATCTAATATGCCCCAAAGGTGTTCAATAGGATTAATATCCGGGGACTGACTTGGCCATGGAAGTTTATTGATCCAATTTTGTCTCAACCAATGTTGCGTTGCTTGAGCAGTGTGACATGGAGCTCCAATCTTCCATAAACAGGAAGTTAACTTTGCTCATTCTACTACTTTAGAATATTCGAAGGAGATCTTTCTTTAATATAGAAAAATATTTCGTTGAATTAATGTTTCCTTCACACTCCACTCTTGACTACAGAGTCCCCATACCCCTACTCTTCCACTGTCGGAAAATAATGCGAATCTTGACTCATCAGAGAAAATGACAGTGATTTAAAAGGTCACAGGTCTCTCCACCATTTCATGAGCCCAATGCTTTCTGCGTTTGATATTGGCTGGACGGAGAAGTGGTTTCCTTCTCGCAAATTTGTCATAGTAGCCCAGCTTGTGAAGATACCTGACAGCTGTTCTGGGACTGACATC
>CAHIKZ030005269.1:1870000-1917500 GCA_903632075.3 Acanthosepion pharaonis | reverse complement strand
AATAATGAGGAAGTGACATACAGAATGAAATAAACATTCTATGTCATGCTTTTCTATTCTCTTATAATCTTCATCCGGTTATATACATGCAGGCGAAGCGGGAAAATATAAATTAAATGTATACCCCTCCGCACAAAAATTCACCAGATATATATAATATAAAATTCTAAAAATCTGAATAAACAGTAGTTAAAAAGTAAAAATGATTTTACAAAACAACACATTCAATTCATTAGTCTTACATTGAAAGAAATTTAAACATACATTTCGTTTAATAATTTTATAGAAAATAATTTAGAAAGGTGAAAAAAGTATAGAAATTGCACTGATTTATATGCCTTCCTCTATATTTTGTGGCAAGCCATGATCGCTATCTTCCGGAATGGACACTGCACAGAGAATAATAAATATATGTTTTGACAGTAAATAACCCAAAATATTTTAATATACGGTAAAATAAATCAAATAATCAATTTATAATATTCATTAGTTGATCGAACTTACTGATCAAATTTTCGTAAAGTCAAATATCATCGTCTACTCCTTAATAGACCCCAATCTACCTTAAGGGATACGTATTTGAAACATTATGCCAACAGATATCTAATCTTTCTAATAACACATCCAAAATTATTTAACTAATTTGTAATTATCAGAATCGAACTAAATAATATTCCGTGGAAATTACAATTCGAAACCCTGTCAGCTGAAATGAGATAACGATTTATAAGAAAAATAAAAAATGCCAGTAATTCACAGCGGGACTTTCTCTGCAAGCAAGCATATTTCTTAACAAAATGAGGATGTTAAAGATTTGGAGGAGAGAAAAAAAAAGGTTCTATTTTGGTTGTGCATGTTTAAGTATCTTCGTGCCAAATTCTGAATAGAATCATGCAAGGCTTGCTAAGAAAAAGTTCCCGAAGAGTGAAGCAAAGAAAACTGTATAATGATGAGAAGTCTTTGTTTAAGAGTTATGCGAGAAAGGCATGCAGATGTAAGAGATTTATTTGAGAAACGAACATCTGCCTCTTGTCGAGGTAATCATCCATAATTGCTGATGTCCAGAGACATTCTTATGGATTGACTCGAAAAGAATATATTGCATCTGCTTCTATATATGAGCCGTCTCTTCCCACTGTGTCTGCTTGTCTGAATGTGCACTGTCTCCAAAATAATTCAATAAAAATTCTTAAAAATACATAAAGCAAATATAGATAAACAATAGTCAGTATCTACCTATCTATCTATCTATCTATCTATCTATCTATCTATCTATATACATACATACATACATGTTTATATATATATATATCTATATCACTCTATAATACTTGGTTCTATTGAAATAAAAAGAAACATTGACTTCAGCCATTATTTTGCATTTTCCAGAATGTGGAGAACAGTTTTAAATTTTACAAATTTTCAAACATGTTGGTGTTGATATTTCAAATACTGTATTGTACTAGTGTAACCAGCCTAAATATTGCTTTTAAAATGCATGCTTTTATTCCCAATATGGGCAGTGCATTGTGGCCGTGTTAATGATTAGATTTTAAGGATTAAAAAACAGAATTCTCCCAGGCATGCATGAATGCTAATAACTTTAGAGGCTTTTATGATAGTATATCACTCATGCTGTAGCTACAGATAATGGCAAATAGATACATTTATGTACGTATATATGTATGTACACAGATAGATAGGTTCGACATTTCTCACACACACACACACACACACATATATATATATACACACATATGCATATATACATATGTACATATATATATATGCACGCAGATAGATAGGTTCGATATTATATATATATATATATATATATATATATATATATATATATATATATATATATATATATATATATATATATATATATATATATATATATATATATATATATATATAGTTACAGACTCATATAGAAATAACACTAACCCACATGGATTAATGTAGCTTGCATTTTGACCTTAACAATTAAAGATCGGAAAAAACACAGCATTATAAATTTCACATCTGAATTCCCATTTAACTGTTTTAATACAAATGTGCGTGTATGTATATATATATATATATATATATATATATATATATATATATATATATATATATATATATATATGTGTGTGTGTGTGTGTGTGTGTGTGTATAATGAATGTCTGATATGTCTCTGCCACTATGTGATATGAGTGTGTACCTGTGTGATATTTGTGCGTGCTTGTGTGTTATGTATGTGTGATGTAATGAATGCCTGATGTGTATGTATGTCTGAGACTTTGTGTGTGTATGTGTGTGTTGCAGCAAGGCTTTCCAAGGTTGTCGTGAAGAGTACCTTGATCACTTTAATCAATATTTTAGACACCGATTAGTAGGTTCGATGGCAGCATAATTACTGTAGTCGTCCTTGGCCGTTGCCCAAAGGCAAAATCAGAAAATTGGAAGCTGATTTACAACGCCGTGACTGTATATAAGCATAGTACAATTAATGTTAACCTTAATGTTTCCTCATTGTAGCAACAACTCTGTTGAGAACCAGAATTTGCTCTTATTAGACTGTTATTATTTCCAATAATTATTCGGCAGCTCACTGACTCGATCTTTTCACCCTCCATTTTCCCAGAAAATGACACACATGGTATAGCAAGTTCAAAGGACATAACACTGATGGAACGAAAATTGGAGATATTTAATATAAAACGTATAAACTTGTAGATCTGACCTAAAATTATCGGTGTGGTTGCGATGGTCTTCATGTGCTGTGTTATCACACGACGTCGGTTATCATGGCTCTCCACAAGTTCCTGTCTCTTGTAGCTCTTAATAACCGTTGTATACCTGTTCCTTATCCTGGGTCCTGTTCGGCCATCCATTTAACGAAGCTCACCAAGTGTGTTATGCGTTGCTTTCCTCATCTTCTCTTGATCTCTATCTTTCCCGTGAGAATCAGATTTTCCAAGCACTTTTCCTCATTATATACCCCGGAAACACCAAGTATCTTTTCTTGATGTTAAGGGTTAGTTTCCTTTTTGTTCCAATTTCCTAAAACAAAATCGTCGTTGCTCATATGTTAGGTCAATTGTATCCAGGGCATTCTTCTTTGGAACCATTTTATTGTGGCTTCAAGTTGCCTCTTCAATTTTGCGAACATCGTTCAGCAATCTCTGATATACAGAATGACAGATATCACGTAGCAATTCAGCACATTTTCCCTTCGTTCTAGTGAAATATCTTATTACTCTGCTAAGATTTTGGGATACTCACTTTGCTATCCCAGCATGACTTCGGATTTTATAGTCATACATTGCGTTCTCTGTTAAAGCACATTCCAGATATTTAAATTTTACGCACTTGAATCATTTTCGTATCCCCGATTTACAATCCGTATTATTTGCTCTTCCTTTTGTAACAACCAATAAATCTATCTTCTTGCAATTGATCTGTTATACTTTCTTCTCTATTTGATTCACTATCTTCTGTAAGGATTTTGTAGCTTTCTTTCTGTATCTGTCTATATTTCTGAGATGAGGTATTATGTACACTATTTAAATTATTCGAACTATTGTACTCATCTTTGTCACCATATTTATTACAACGTTTCGGCCGTTGTGGGTTCCGGCCTTCTTCAGGTGTTTGGAATGTCGAACTCAACCCTTTATTTCTCTCGTTGGGGTAGGCAGTTCTAGTTCCACGTGCCATGTCTAATGAATGTCAGTTATCAGTTATCTCCTGCTTAATTCCGTCTCCATGTTCTTCACCCCCTTAACCAGGTATTGAACTCACACTCTTTAGGTCTTGTCACTGGATATAATTAACGCCTTTATCCACTTTGAGGACACATGGCACAGTGGATAAAGACGTTACTTAGATTCAGTGACAGGACCTACAGAGTGTGACCTGGTAAAAATCGGCGGAGATCTGGTAGATGGGAATTAACAGGAGATAACTGATAACTGACATCCATTAGACATGGCACGTGGGACTAGAACAGTGTACCCCAGCGAGCGAAATAAAGGGTTCAGTTCGGCATTCCAACCAACTGAAGAAGGGCGGCGCTTTCTTTCTGTGCCTGTTATCAATACTGTGTCATATGCATACCTTATTTTGTTAAGATTGTGGACGCCAGAAATGAGTCCTGGTAGGAGTTCTAATTCCCTCAGAATTGCATTCTCTGTATAAGTATGAATAAGTCCGGTGCGTAAGCACATATCATTCTATTTTCTATATCTGCTGATCTCATTTTCTATCGATATGCAGGCAGATTGGTGCCAGTATTATTTCTTGATTATTCTAATTTCCTTCCCAAATATGTCAATGTTGCTGAGCCGTTCCAAAAGTTCTTTGTCATTTAATTTATCAAACGCCTTTGCGTAATCTATAAAACACTGATACACGTCCTTCTGCATTACTATTGTTCTTTCTGATATCATATTGAACATAAATATCACGTTCTTTTTTCCAGTGACTTTGATTAATCCGTACTATTCCTGTCCTATTTCTCTTCTAATTCTGCTGTGCGTTCTATATTCATTAGAATTCGGATGATAAGTTTGGTTATATGGCTCATTAATCTGATGGTCCGTCTTTATATAGCTTCAGTCGCGATATATTTCGATCAAACCTCATCTATCTATCTATCTATCTATCTATCTATCTATCTATCTATCAGTCTATTTAATCTTTTCCTCGTTTGTTTAATCTATTATTTGTCTGTTTACAAACACAGAGTTGAAGAGATGGGGGCACAGATCATTTGTGCATTTTATCTCGAATTCTCCAATGAAACTCTCTATAGAAGAAAAGGACACTTCTTTATGGTGTAATTGTTAGCAAACGTCTCTCGCTAGATCAATTACGACTGAATAGTGACTTCGATTCTCATTGGGTGCCCTGTACTATCGGCCTCGTGACACATCTAAGCTACGATTAGAAAATCACTCTCTATATAACCGTTCTGCTTTTTCTCTTGATGCCATTGTACTGATTTCATTTGGTACTCATGAACGGTATAATAATTATCTTGAACATAAAAGGACCATCCCCCACCCAGAGTTCCAAGAAATAGTATCTTTATCTCTTCAAAACAGAAATTATGATCTGAAATAAGAAACAAATAAGTGATGGCACATACATTGAAACTGTCATAAAAAAATTAAGATGTCGAAGTAGTAATACAAGTAATTTAGAAATACTAAACACTTCAGATGTCTCGGCCAATGGATCATTTAGAACAAATTTTGTATAGGAGAGAAAGAAATTGTATTAGAATAATATGTGCCAGAGTTAGTTACCCTCAACACCGTAACTTGCTTTAAAACCAAAAGATTGATATTAAAGCTCAAGACATGCCTCTTCAGCACGCAACTTTCAAATTGATGTCATGTCTAGCTGCAAATGCTTCCAAATGTACAGAAACTGTTTTATAAATCATTTTCTAGGATCAATGTATAAAAATGCCTTTGAGCGTTTAAAGCCTGAGGATGCACGGCAAAATACAAACTTCTTTAAATATTGCGGACTAAAAACGCATTACTTGATGATTCCCAACAGTAGCAACAACTAAAATGTACATGATAAACCTATTTAACTTAAAAATTGCCTAAAGAGAAAGTTTATATAAATGTCAAGCGAAAGCAGTACAGGTGGATCGGTTAATGAATGTCAAATATTTCCTTTAGGGTAATGGCAATAATTATCATTACTAAAGCCAGCCTAGAGCGAAAAGTGAGAACTGCTGACATGTATGGAAGTAGCTTCCAAGTTTCACTTTCCAGTCTCATTAGACGAAATGTTTTCCCGCTTATTGGTTTGTGATTAATTTCAACCTTTCTTCCAGACGTACCGATTCAAGCCTCTCGTAAATCTATCGCTATTTCCTTGAAAAGTGTACTTCGTAATGTGTATCTCTCGACTTCGAGTAGTTATTATGCATTATAAAAGGTGAATATTAATTTCAAAAAATATTATTGGTCAATCTGTACTCAGGATTTCAGTGGAAAGTCCTGCTTGTAAAGATGTCCAAGAATATACAACATACCAGGTGAATGTCCAATCCGTCTAACAGCATATTTGTGCAATTGTCAGTTTCAAATTTTAACAGTTGTATCTTAGATACGAATAAAGATATCATACTGGTATTCTCAGAGCATTTTATAACACTATATCACTTCGAGATATAAGATTGTATAATCACTCTTTAAGCTTAACAGAAGAATCGTGAAGAATTCGATCATGAATGAAAATAACAGGTTCATGATTAATTAATCACTGCTAAGGATCAGAAGCTCATGAAGGAATGAAATGAAGTTCATATATATATATATATATATATATATATATATATATATATATATATATATATATATATATATATATATATGAAGAAATATAGTTTTAAGGTGCGCTATATTTATGGGATAAAGTGCTCAAAATCATAGAGCGTATGTAAATATAAATATAAAACTGAACATTTAATTCAACACTCTGAGGCGACAGGCTTTTTCCTGTTGGACGACGCAATCGTCAGACAGCCTGAGGTTTGCGTCCAGCATGAAACAGCCTGTCGCCTCTCAAAGTTGAATATATATATATATATATATATATATATATATATATATATATATATATATATATATATATACACACCCACACACTTACATATGTGCGTATCTGTGCGTATTTATAGGTGTGTATTATTCCAGCCTCATTTTGCAAATTATTCAAGATGATCTTAGCCCTCTCTAATCTTCTAACTTTGTCCTGGAGTAACAAAGTGCTTCAGTTTTCACTTAAGATTTCGTAATTTAAGGTAACCCAAAAGCAACCTGTACGACAGAAAGTTTCCTCGAAGTACTTATCAGTACGCCAACCATGAAAGGTGCAACTTGAGCTGCAGCTTAAATAAATTTCGTCGATTTGTATTTTCGCCGCCTCTACTATCACGATCTTCCTATACTATTCATTGTCACCTGGGTTCCATCCAGAGACCTAATGTCAAAAATGGTTTCATGATACTTTCCACTGATCATTTTTTTAACACAGAAATCTAAGTTCACACATTCTTCATAGATAAATTTCTTCGTAATGTGTAAGATCTAATTGTGAGTACGATTTTTTTTGTATTTCTTTAAGGCATGAACTTCCAGGAATCCCTTTAATTGGTATATCGGTAGCTTTTTCAAACACGCCGTAGACTCCAACTACAACTGGATTTAGTGTTATTATGTGCCACATTTTTTACATTTCCACTTCAAGATACTTGTATTTTGTTAGATTTTTGATGTTCTTCAACAATACATTACTATCTGCAGGCAATGCCAAGTCAAATTATTATTATTATTATTATTATTAATAACAATAAAAATAACTTGTTCTGACAAGTACAGCCCACACTTTACGAAGGGCTTTATCTATGTAATTTTTTTTTTTTTGGTCAGTGGAAAGTGTCATGATGCCATTTCTAACCTTTGGTCCCTGGGCGGGACCAGGAAAGAAATGTGTAAACGCCAGAAATCAAAGAAAATAAAAATAAAAATAATAATAATATTTTTTCTCTTACATTAGTCGGTGCGTGTATGTGTACATGTTTACTAATATCTCTCTCTCTCTCTCTCTCTCTCTCTCTCCCTTGTTTGTATATATATATATATATATATATATATATATATATATATATATATATATATTATGTACATGTGTATTTATCCGCATTGACAGGTATCATGTTGTATTATTTTTTTTAATTTTTTTTTATTTTGTTTTCATGGCTACAGGTGTAATTTTCCTACAATGCTCTGCCCTTTGACTATCATGTCTTTGTGTGAAAATTTAAAAATATATCTTTTAGAGGTTAGTAGGCTGTGAGATGACCGGAAAAGTATAACTTTTACTCCCTTGCTTCTACCCCTTTGTTTAATGAATTCTTTGTTACCCCCCCCTTCGAATCTGTAGTATAAGTCCAGCCTACCCCATAAAAATTGATAAGTATCTGTCGTTGGCGACGGAAAATTGAACATTTGTGGAAAGTCACTTTTGCCATGCTCCGAACTTGTAAGAAATGGTAAATATGCCATTTTTGAATGATACTTTTCCTGTAGTTGGATATGGTTCTAAATTCTTTTGACTGAAGTTAATTCTTTCCTTTTCAGTTCCCTTTTCTCTTCCCCTTTCTTTGTTTTAACTTTTATTTCAATTTTCCGCCCCCCCCCACCGACCTTAAGCGGACTTCCGTGTCCATTTTTCACCTTTTTTTTTGTTTTTTAAGTCTATATACTATTTATCCCCCTTGGAGTAGTCACTCCCACTTATACTAAGTTAAAACTTAGTATAGTCTCCCCCACTGAATACCATACACTCTTATGAACTATTCTACCTTCGTTATATTAATAAATCCACAATCCCATTTTTTGGGGCGTGCTCATGGATCTTCTTCGAGACTCGTCCTAAAGCAGGTAACCTGAACATAATTACCTCTTGGCGGTCAAGGTTAAAACGCATCTCTACTAATTTTAATGAATACGAATAATATTTCATACCGGATCGGCCGTCACCCGGGACAACAAGGGCCGCGTCCCTCAGAGAGGAACCAGTCTGAGGACGAAAAGTCTGTCACTGGAACAAACTCTTCCACACACGAAGAGACACTAGGTCACCAAACCCGGATTATTGCCAACCTTAGACCATGTGAAATGTGTAAACGCCAGAAATCAAACATAATAATAATAATAATAATAATAATAATAATAATAATAATAATAGTAGTAGTAGTATTTTCTTTGAATTTTTTTGTATATTCATTTTCATTTCCGGGCCTCTTCAAGTTGTCTGAGAAGATTCCAATAGAGGATATGCCATGCCATGATGGATAAAGATTTCATATTATTATTATTATTATTATTGTTATTTGTAATTTAAAAATAAAATTATTTTCAGGCCAAAATAAGAAAAGTGGGCATTAATAAATTTTGAAAAAAAAAACAGGGAAAATAAACAGGCGCATTTTGAAATTCCTGTTCTTTCGTGTTAAGCACATATGTACAAACACAGTTCTCTCCCTTTATACGGTTGATCATCATGATTTATACACTTAATTGATGGAATGGTTTCGTTTTGTATTCATTTCGTTTAGTCCACTTTACATTACTTGCATCTGTTTTGCAATCCATTCTACACTCAGCTAAAAAACGGGAAAAAAACACATCACCTTAATCACGCTCACTGACATGAGCTATATCCCCTGTGTTTATTTTTTGTTTGTTTAGAAATATCTACTTTATTTTCACCTTCTCTTTGACAAGCCCCTATTATAATTTACGCTTCTTGGGATTACATCGCCATGTTTATTGTATTGTTATTCTCTTGATTTTTTTTTTCTGTAACGACAAAAATAATTTATTGGTATGTATCTTTTTGTTTTACTTTAGTAAAAGCTATCCATATGCATACATGCATATATACATGCTCATGCCCACATGTAAACACACACGCATATCTGCCTATCATTTATGCGTGCGTGTGTATATATATATATATATATATATATATATATATATATATATATATATATATATATATATATATATATATATATATATATATGTGTGTGTGTGTGTGTGTGTGTGTGTGTGTGTGTGTGTGTGTGTGTGTGTGTGTATGTATGTATGTATGTGTTTGTGTGTGGGGTTATCTACGAGTTGGCCGCGTGTATCTAATGGATATAACATGTGATGTATTAAATTGCTCGCTCGTAACTGTCTTCTGAATGATGAGATCATATATCTTAATTGTGGGTCCATTTCGTGAAGTTGAAGCTGACTGAAGATCTTAAAACATGCCTGCTGTATTCAATTATGTTGTTTGCTTAAATCGCAGTTAGGGCTTTTAAAATAAGAATAAGCTTTCAAAAGTAGATGTTGAGGTGTTGATATTTATAGAACTATTATATTTTTACTTGTATGTTTGCATCTGTCATACATTGTGAAACGGCAGTGCTGAAATATATCCAACATCCTCAGACCTACAAACACGAAAAAATATGAATAAATATAAACAAAGACCCGCACACAAAAAATATTACAACTGAATACATCTGGATATATCTGTAGAAATATATATGGATACATCTGGATATATCTGTAGAAATATATATATATATATATATATATATATATATATATATATATATATATATATATATATATATATATATATATATATTTAGTATTGCCTGTCTGTACGTTTGCAGTTTAGATAAAACAAGTAAAAAAATATCTGTGAATCTTATAGCAGAAAACGGAAAGCTATACAGCGAAATCCAATGGCACATTGGGAGCGCTAAAAATGCATTTCAAATGTTAAGCAGTGTACTGATAAAGAGAAAAAACAAACTTTATTAGAAACAAAGAAAAGAATACTAAACAGTTACGTAATATCTGTCTTCCTATTTGGTAGTCAATTCTGGACAATCTCCTCAAAGATGAAGAAGCAACAGAAATATCGTACTGCAGAAGGATGCTGAGAATACCGTGGAATGAACTTTAGTGTAACGACGATGATGAAAATGAAAATAAAATGAAAACTCATGCCTACCATAAGAGGCAGACTAAATTTCTAGGACATATGATGAGGAAGGAGGGCTTGGAAAATCTGATACCAACAGGACGGAATGAAGGCGAGAGGCACAGAGGAAAACAACGTATAATATACTTAGTGAGCTTGAATAAAAGGACGGCTGAACAGAGTTGAGAAGAAATAACAAAAAATTTAAAAAAATAAAAAAAAATATTAATAGTTTCAAAGCACGGGAAGTTAAGGAGAGCCATTATCAACGTCCTGAGTCTACACGGCAAATAAAATGGAGGAAATTAAATGAAATTCTTATCGTTTTGATGGGTCCTTATATGAGTTAAATTAGAATATAATTTATGTCTGAATTTCTGGAATGAAGGAATATTTACAATTGCATTCTGACTAGTCTTCTTTCTTTGTTATTGTCACACAGCTTCGGTTGTTGGGTTGCCCGGCCTTCTTCCTGATAGGAAATTCGAACTGAACACTTTATTCAGATCTTCCTCATTTTATTTTCAATATTTTGTATTGTTTATCATTTTTTTCGTACAACTTGTTTTTTTATACTTTTCAGTTATTTCTCGTCTTATTTCACTTAATTTCAGATTGAACTCACAATTACTAACTTACCAGTTTCAGGAACCATCTACGTAAATATACTGTTGAAAAAATCCGGGTTAAAAATTTGAAACTATAACAAAATGTTCTCAGTACCTTCTTGTCTTCCGGATTTTGCCGCTAAGATGCATTTTTTCTCCAAATCCCTTTTCTTTAGTAAGGAAATAAAAGGACTTTATCCTAAAGCCCAAGTTTTTCCTAATTTGTATTAATAATCTTGCCAATCTCATCAAATTTAATCTTTATTTTTTATTAATTAATCTTTATTTATTCCTTTCTTAATGGTAAGTGTTTTCAGGCCAAGAAAATTAAATTAATCTCACATAGATCTGATGCATGTTGTTAAGTGTGCCAAGGAATGGCTTTTTAATTTTAGCGCACATGATTTTTCTCTCCTTTAATAGTCTTAGAGAACCGGTTTTGTCTTCCACCTGCATGACCGATGTTAAATTATTACGACATCTCGAGTTAACGTTTTACGCTGTCATGAAGTGGAATGATTATATCGAATCAACTGCTAGATGCGTTGCTAGAAATGGAGGTTCACTGTGTCATGCTAGACAATCTGTCTTGAGAAACTCTCTCTTACAAACTTTTAAGTCGGCCATACGTCTATGCATTAAATATTGCTACCACATTTGGTCTGAAGAATGTGCTATATATTTCGATATTCTTGACAAAATCTAAACAAGAATATGCAATGTTATCTGTCCTGATGTGTCATCTCAGTTTGAATGAATTCCCTAACGCCATTAGATAACTTCTCTGTTGCTTTCTAGAAATAATTCCCTGATAAGTATTCTGATGAGGTTTTTTTTTTCTGTTTTGGTTCCCCGACTACAGGAATTTATGCGAAATATTAGAGGCAGAAAGGTTTCATCATGTTACAGTTGGAATGATTAGAGGTAACCGTAAGTTCTATGCTAAATGTTTCTTCCTCCACATTTATCGCTTGTGGAATTCCCTTCCGGCTACAAGCTCTGTTCTTAAAATATTAAAATCTGTTGTCAAGCCTCTTCTTTGGTCATCTTAATTGCTCTTCTTTTACTGGGCGCTTTCCTTAAAAAAAACAGTTTATCTTTTTCGCATATTCTTTTGCACTCCGAAACCACTTGCATTTTAGTAGTTCATTGACCATCTTGGTGGGCATCGATTAATAAATAATGATGATTAATATATATATATATATATATATATATATATATATATATATATACAGTGTATCACAAAAGTGAGTACACCCCTCACATATATAACAGAGTTAATTTCTTTTCCCCTCAAAATACCTCAAAATATAGCCATTAAAAGCTAAATCCCTGGCAACAAAAGTGAGTACACCCCTACATGTTGAGGTTCATGTTTCCCTCAATGAAATGTAACTCTCCAATACCTTCAGCACTCATGCAGCCCCAGACCATGACATTCCCACCACCATGCTTGACTGTAGGCATGGCACACTTATCTTACTCCTCACCTGGTCGCCGCCACACATGCTTAAAGCCATCAGAACCAAACAAATTAAATTTCGTCTCATCAGATCATAGGACATGGTTCCAGTAATGTATGGGCTTTGTTGACATGTCTTCAGCAAACTGTTTGCGGGCTTTCTTGTGTATTGCCTTCAGAAGAGGCTTCCTCCTGGGGTGACAGCCATGCACACCAATTTGATGTAGTGTGCGGCGTATGGTCTGAACACTAACAGGCTGAATCCCAATCTCTTTAATCTCTGCAGCAATGCTAACAGCACTCCTACGCCGAACTTTCAAAGAAAGCATTTGGATGTGAAGCTCAGCACGTGCGCTCAGCTTCGTTGGAAGACCTACCCGAGGTCTGTTCTGATTGGACCCTGCTCTTTTAAAATGCTGGATGATCTTAGCCACTGTGCTGCAGAAAAAGAGAGAGAGATGGAGAGAGAGAGAGAGAGAGAGAGAGAGATAGATAAATAGAACTGAACATTGAAGTAAACACTCAGAAACGACAGGATGTTTCATGCTAAGTGTGTCCTGACAATTGCGTCAAGCATGAAACAGCCCGTTGCCTCTGAGTGCTGACTTCAATGTTCAATTTTATCTGTATGTCTATCTATCAATCTATCTTTCTGGCTAGCTCTCTCTCTCTCTAACTCTCTTTCTCTCTCTAACTCTCTCTGTGACTATATATATAAAACAGTAAGATATATAATCCCCGGTGTTCTTATTAATTATTTTTATTTAAAAAAAAATAGGCGCCCAGATCAAATCGACAGAGCATATTTTCAAGCCATCTTTGAAATAACTTAACCTCTTTTCGAAAGTAACTCATATATTAATACAATAGTTGTCAGTGACAATGAATACCTTACCACCAAAATGATTGAATTTCTTCGTATCCTTAGAAACTAATATTATGAATGTATGTGCTTATAAACTCCTTAAATTCCTAAATTCGCCTGAAAATGAAACAGGACTACGAATTTAATTTAATTCTATAACTGAGTTTGAAGATTTTAGTTTCTGGTTTTGAATCATTGTATTTCCTGTGTTGCGATGGAACCATATTTTTAAATTAGTGAATTTATGATATATATATATATATATATATATATATATATATATATATATATATATATATATATATATGTTTGTATCGATCAAGAGTCGCGTAACTCTTAGTTTCGTAGGGGCGACACAAGAACGGCAGCCGCGATTGCAGTGCGCTTACCTGCGAAAAATAACGTGACGCCGCTTTTGTTTTAGTTTAGAGTTTTTGTTTTCCTAGAAGAGATGGCAATAAACGCTATAGGTCTGTCTGTCTGTCCCTGATATCTACCAATATTTGGTTAGAGAAGAAATGGATTCTTACAGTTCGCAAGGCTTTGAGCACGTAATGAAAACACCTGGAATTCGAACACGGCTCTCCAATTCATCAATGACAGTCGTTATCCATTACTGAACCAAGCCTTTTATGCCTGTGTACATAATGTTTACCCAAAATGCTTTTTATTAAAATCGATTCATTATTATTTTTATGTAAATTTTTACAACCTGTTTATAAATAGGCGCTCATGCGGAATATATTCGAAAAATCTTTTTTCCTTCGTGAAATTCTTGCCTCAATGAATTCAAGTCATGAAAGCATGGCAAGGAGCAACAAATACTAAAATTGTGTTGTGTTGATGATACCATATTTTTCTCAACATTAAGTGATTCTACCGCAAAATTATCCCATTAATCGTATTTAATCCCTGAAGCAAAATTACCGCATTATTCGCACTTAATTTGCTTTAAATATGCTTCCTGAAGCTTGAAGCCTTATCACTTACGCGGCCATTGTTTCTCTTATATCTTTGATTTATTTGTTGACAATGACGTAGAAACGTTATGAATAAATGTTGAATCGAAACAAGAATAAATCGATTTAAATTTCTACACGGTCATCAATAGAGTACAGATTCTGGAACTGACCCTAATCAACTGAAAATTACAAAATTTTTCCCTACATAATCAAGACATGGCACAACAATTGTTGTCGATATATGATCATAATACGAACTCATTGATCAAATGAAATATCGTCAGGCTGAATAAAAAAAAGTCATCGAGTTCCAGTTTTAGAATGATATACGCTTAACGACACACAAGTAGAAAGTTTAATTGATTTTAGAATAATTTGAAAGTACCAAATATTTCTTTTATTTTAGTGAACACAAAATGACGTGTGCTGGGTCGTTTTTATAGTTTATTGTTTCTTAAACACTTTGAATCATGATTTAAACGAATATTAAAGGCGTGTAAATCATTCTAGCAGAACATCTTTAAGTAATTCGTTACTAAGCATGAATTGTCTTAATATTAAGAACAAATGACTTTGCAAACGGGAATAACATGATTTTGGCGCGAATATTCAAAAAGGGGAATTCATATAAAAGGTATTATAAGATAAATAAGATTTAATTTAATGTGTAAATTTTCTATTGAGTCCTGAAAGTTTTCTCTCATTCAAAAAATACAAATGATTGTACCGAATTTATTTTGAGTGAAGAATTATTTTAATGATGTTTTCATATTTAATTTCCTTCATGAAATTCTAACATGTAATGCGTAGCTGAAAATCACAGAGTATATACGAGGATCATTTAAGAAGATTTGCGTCATAATTTACTAGAACGACTTATAAATGGCCTAGAACATCGTAATCTTAATTTATGATTATATACATCTAAAAAGCTGACCTGCCCACATTTTATGGATTCACTTGTATGAGCTGAGTATCTGTTTTATGCTGGGACAGAGGTTTAAAGACTGTAGAGAGGAGGAGGTGAGAGATGATGATATAAATTGGAGGGAGTGTGTCATCAGAACATCAAGGATGTTTAAGAAAATTCACAATTTTCTAGAGGAATATCGTTGAAAGATAATGAGCGTAAAGTTTGGAAGTTGTTGTAACAGCTGTAAAGAGAATTATCCATGAAGATCTGAACATGCCCACAATTTGTGCTATTTTTTTAATGTGCTGAGTAACGAACAGAAGGAAAGACCCATTGGTGACGAAACGGAGATGGTTGAAGGGCATCAGAACTGTCTGACCCTCCTTACAGCTCAGACCTTCCGCTTTGGGAATTTTGTTTGTTCGACAAGCTGAAGGAGAGCCTTACATTCAGTTGTTTGAAGATATTGAGAACATGAAGGATTATGCGACAAGAGTTCTGGACACATTTACTTTAGATGACTTCCAGGGGACCTTCAAGAATTGGCTGGAGTCTTGCAAGATGTGAAATGAAGTGATTAAAGTTATGTACTTTTTTGAAACCAATAAACATCTCTCCTTTAAAAAAAGTCTGAAAACATTACGAATGCACATCGTTGGTAAAAGCAAATGTGAGTTATTTGTTTAAGTTTATTTGGTTTGCTTTGTTCTACAGCATGTCAACCTCTATAAGTCATTTAATACTAAGATTTTTTTTATTGCTGGTAATATTTTTTTTCCAAAACATGTATCGTTGGTAATATTATTTTTTTTTCAAAAAGTGTATTGCTGGGATTAAAAAGTATTTTTATATTTTCATAGTGCTTTGACACCTTTTGGGAGTAACACTTTGCCCATAGCTTGGATCCTAACAGGTGCTACCACCGCACATCAGGGTGGACGTGGGTACACCAGCTATTAAGTGGTGGTTTGATGCATGTCAAAACCTGCTAATCAAAGGCCTTGCTGTCGGATGTAGTTTACCGTCATACCCAGGACGCAGATGTAGCTTATCGTCTCATCCAGGACGAAGTTAGTTTATCGTCTTCCCCAGGACGAGGATTTAGTTTATCGTCATAAACGGAACGGTCTTTATGTTGCAAAATAATTGTTTTCTTTCCTTCAGCCTCTTATTTCTGCATTACAACTTTTCTCCTCCTTACATTTTTTTTCTCAGGCTGTCTTCTCTACATTTAACCAAACTGTTGGAATGAGCTTATTTAATAAACTAAGATTACTGTTAATTCTTTAGTTATTCTATGTAAAACATATTCGATTGGTTCGTCTTCCATCTTGTTATTATCAAGCCTTTTTACATAAAACATGAAACGATTCTTTTCGGAGAAATTCGATGTAAATTACTTTTCTATTGAGTCATCCTCGAGAGTAATTTTCCTTTTTTTTTTAACGTTGTCTACTTTTTTCTTTTCCGTTTTTACTATTTTTCTTTCGTTTGTTTTTTTTTCTTCTTCTTTCCCTCTTCATTACTTCCTTCAATTCAATAACAACAAAACGGCTCTCACCATCCCGATCAGCGTCAATGTTAAAAAAAATAAAAACAGCAACAAAATGAACAGTTTCGAATGGTGCTGCTTGTTAATATTGAAAGGCTCCACTTATCTTTTTATGAACCGTTTTTACATCACGCCCAATAGAAAACAAAAACGCTGAAAGGACGGCTTGTTGAATTCAAGAATAGTCTTCCATCTTCTGACTAATTATTTAGCTATTACGAGCAGAAAACATTTCGCTGGCAAATTCCTATTTAATTGTTTATATGACTAAGAACCAAAAACAAACTAGTGAAGTGCACACTTGCTCTATTGCAGTCACCCAGAAGCTTGAATTTTTTTCTTTCTCATTATTTTTATTGTGATCGATTCCTGTTCAGTTGATATGACCATCTCCTATAAGTATATATTCCAAGTATCCATTATATCCCATAGTAAAATGTTTGCCTCTGCCAAAACACTCATTTTCTGTTCTGCCATCACTCTATATAAGCTAAACAGATAGGGGGCTAGATGTATTCACACATATCACTTGGCCTCGATATCCCCTGTGAGGATTAAACCTTCCTTCCTAATTAACTTCAAGAAAACTCATTTGAATTATTCTCCTTCCGTGTATAGGTATTCTTTTCATTAACATTTTCTTTAAGACATTCATGTTGCTCACTCGTTCCATCAATGCCATTCTTTGTATCCTTTTGAAGAATTACGTTCCTTTTGCCACGAATCTACAAGAGGATTTTAATATCATAATATTGTCAATACAAAAAGTTTTAGTAACAATTTTTCCAACTAAATATTATTATATATAACATTATATGACGGCAATACACCAGAAAAACAAGTCTTCTCATAATTGGAGAACCGGTAACATCTGTCCAGTTTGATGTATCTGTAATTCCAAAATGTTGTATACAAAGCTACCATTTCTCCAAAAGAAAATATTAATGATGAAATGCATACATAAGGATATACGTTGGTAAATGGAAACAGAGACTGTACAATCACCGGCATTTCTTCTGGAATACTTCGTTAAGAGACCAAAGAGCTCCATGTAAAGATTATTGGAAACTTAAAGATAGAGTCTTCACCCCACAAATTAAATGGGATATCATCTGTCAGTCTCAAACTCCCAACAACTACTGGGGAAGATGCAATCTACGCGTGCAAGAAATGTTATAATAATTAAATATAAAAATGCTGAATCAAACAAATGAACTTATTTTCAAGTGTAGATATAACAAATGTGAAATGCCCTAAAAAAGCATTTTCGGTCGTTGTACGCATCAGCCCCTTCAGGTGATTTCAATTTCTTCCACCGGGGTAGAGAGTTCTAGTTCCAGGTGGTATGCATCTTTCGGATGTCTCAATTATTTCCCTTTGACTCATCTGTCAATTTTTTTTTCAAAACTGCTGTAGCCTGGTATTGAACTCACAACTTTTTAGGGTTTAGTCAGTGGATATGACCAACAATCTACCCCGGTGGACGAAATAATGGGTTCAGTTCGAGAATCCATTAACCAGAAGATGTCTGGAACCTACAACGCCCGTAACGCTGTGAATATGGCAATTAAGGTGATGATAACAGTCAGAATAATGTAAATATTGTCAAGAATCATAATACATTTTCTCAAAGATATAGAGATATATCGAATAAGAGACTCCAACTTAATAAATCTAAATCTTTTGAAAATCCGGAATGGTAGGCTGCGGCGTAAAAGCTTTTGATTTCCTTGTCGATCTATTTTTTTCTTTTTTCCCAAATGTATCATGTAATCGAACTTCAAACGTGTGGTGGATTTTAGTATTTTAGATATTCATCGAAATACCAGCAAAATGTAACCAATCATTATGTTTGTATCTACCCTACCTCAGGAACTATTCCAGTGCCCACATAGAATCTAAGATTTGAACGCTGGCATAGCTTACCGATATATACATTTATGAACACACCACGCTGTCTACTGACATGAGATGTAACAAACACACTGAATCAATAGCATCATCTACTGCATCTGTTTCGCGCCAGAAATTTTTTCTCGCCTTAAACTATCCTTCAAATCTATAGATCGACCATTCGTTCTTGCATGGAATACTGCTGCCATATATGGTCTGGACCCTCCACTGTTCGTCTCAAGGTCCTCAAGAGAATCCAGAGACGCAGTTGAAATGTGATGGTTCCTGATCTGGCATCTCGTCTACAGTCACTTTCTCACGGACGTACCGTTGCTTCCCTCTGTCTTGTCTACAAGGATTTTCATAGCAACTGCTGCGATGAGCTACATTGGCGGGTCCCCGATCTGCATGAACTTAAGTGTGCTCCTAGTTTGGCAATCTCGGTCTCGGTCCGGCATTTTCACTGTCGAAACGGTTAAATGTAGCCGTTACTTCTACTCCAACAGCTTCTTATCTCGCACTTCTCGTCTCTTGAACTTGTCTTACTTGCTTCGCTGATAACTACAAGCGTAAAATATTCAAATGTAATGTCAATCGACATCGTCTGATGCCTTGATCTTGTTCTCCATCCTTCTCTTTTTTCCTTTCCTCAAACACGCCTCTTATCTCTTGCTATACCTCGTTGTAACCCCTTGCGTGCTAGTGGCACTCCCTCCTTGCTTGGTGTGAAATAAAATGTTGTTGCGTTGTTGCAATCTTGATTTTCCGCTGGCATTAAAATTTTCTTGGCATCAGAGAAATAGCTACTAAAACTGCATTCTACTCTTTCTTTCATATGTGACTATTATGATGCTATAGCCTACAAGACTAACATTACGGCTAAACCAACTGTCCTAAGGAAATGTAATCCTTAAATTACTCCTTTTCTCCCCAAACCCTACAACATATAGCTTGTTTCTTGTTGCTTATCGGAGATCCATCTCTGTAGGTCATGTCTCTAAGAAATCTGATGAATCATTTGATGAGTCAAACTGTCGCCCTGTTAAGCATTTACTTCTTTTTAAGAAAAGTACTAATGAATCTAATCAACTCTGAATTGTTTAGTCATGTCAGCCTGCATTGATGTAAAAAATATAACTTTCATTTCTGTTTGCTTCCCAGTAACCACTTGAGTCGCACTTGTATTATAGTCTTTCTTGGGGTAAAATGATTAAAAAATATAGCAAAACTAGAACAAATTTCAGATATTTAATATTAATGTAAGGGGTATAGATTACTGAAAATGCGAATATTTTACATTATATATATATATATATATATATATATATATATATATATATATATATATATATATAAAAAAATCAGATGAAGTTATATACAAGTATATATATATATAAATCTATACAAACATATAGAGATGTATCTATATAAACACAGACTCATATAGAAATAAACTATCATATATACACGCACACAAACAGGGGGTGTATTTTATTTTTAATTTTGGGCATGCCCGTTTTTTATGATTTTGTCGACTGGACAAAATAGAAGCTATGTTGGACACTGTCTTTGAGAAAGGGAACACCATAACGCAATTCACGTCGCTAGAAATCGGGAACCTGCATGATGGACTGCGTGTCATTTGCAACGGAAGCTCCAATACGAATACTTCAGAGTGTTTGGGTGTCAATCGGAGAAGAGTACGGAGGATTTGCAAAGAGTTGGATGAGTCTAATGGTCATTACGAACGAGTTTGGAGTGGTCACCATTGATGGTGACGTTATGTCTTCATTTATCTTCCTTTTTCTGGCAACAGGTCTCTGTTCGCTGCGTCAGTGATTTCAGTATACATAATTAGAGTCATGTGACCAACTACGACTTAAATCTTGATCATATTTTCAAGCCAGCCGTGGAAATTTCAACTCTAATGCAGAGGATGTAAGTCCATATCATCCTCATTGCTTTAGTTGTCAAACGTACATATTTACATATTATAATAATCTTATATATCGCTAGGGCATTAGTGTCTAACATAAGGAAACTGATAAAGTTGACTTTCAAAGCATGTGTCTTCAATAGCAATAAAAAAAACGTTATCGACAATTACTGTAAGGAAGGCCGAGTTCGTGCAGCAAGCCCGGAGTATTATTGAAGATCATAGAAAAAGTTCAATGTGGCCGTTGTTGCCAATCCACATAAAATTTCGTCGCCCCAAATCAGATATATGTTGCGCAAAGACATCAAATACAAATCCTATGTTAAAATTAAAAATAGTACCTGGGGGAAAATAAGTGAAATCTTAGAATATGGCGAACATCTCTTTTAAGTCCAACAAATCTGTTTTTTTTTTTTTTCTCAGATGAGAAGAATCTCTGTTCAGGTAGAATAGCAGAGGGCTATTTACCAGTCACACCTAAATCCCCACTGTTACAGTCTTATCGTTGATGAGCAAACATGCCTACACATGCTTCCAAACGTTTCCCTCCGTGGCTGTAGAGTCAATGACTTCGCATACATAGAGATTTTAAAGAATTCTCAAGCCCTGTACCGAGAAATTAACTTTGAAGTGGGAGATACTACGCGTACCAGCAAAATTACACTCTCTCTTATACAGCCGGCAAGAACCAGAACGGGCTGACCGAACATTCCCATGATCATGTTACACCTAACGTTTGTTCCGATATAATCTCATAATTTAAACGCTTTAAACTATTACATCCGGGGCGCTTTGAGAAGGACGCCAACACTCATGCCGACAACACCAATGATGCGCTGATAGTGATTATACAGAATAGATATGCTCTGTATATGTATGTAATCACATGTGCATTTAATTTTGGACAATATACAATAATTACGTCCGGTCCGAAAGTCTTGTCACCGGTATATAGCATTTCCGATTTCAAATGGCTGACACAAAAATGATGGTGGTCATACAGACCTTCTCGATATGTTACATCATAAATGAAAGTGAATATACTGAATCTAGTATATGTACTTTATATTACTCAATTACTTGTTCTATTTTTCTCATTGCTTTTTGGTAAACGTGACAAGGCTTACCGAGCACCCTGGAGATAACGAATAACCATAGATACGAAAACTAAGATGTCAGTGCTCATGAAAGAATATGATTTCTATCACGCATGGCTTTTGAATATCAACGATAATCCTGTGGAAGAAAGGCAGTTTTCCCTTGGATCGTTGGTCGAGCCCAGAATATACATCATCCCTTTTCAAACATACATATCCAGTTGTTTATTTGAGATTTACTTCAATTATGTAAGAATTTTAAAAGTGATTTATTTTATGTATTTTTGGTTTATTGACATTTGTGTATAGTAAATATTACGAACGTAACATCAAACGAATATTGAACATCAAGAGTTGATTAAATATTTTGGAGAATAATAAAAAGGAGCAAAAGATACAAAATAAAAAAAAATAAACAGAAAATCAATAATTTCAAAGATTTGTCAGTTTTAGAAAATCTGCTTTGCATAACATTCCAATCAATGACGATAATGAATTGTTGATTCAACTGCACAATTCACAGCATTTGATCAATACTAATTGATGAAAGACAATTTTAACGGCTTCGGTTTAATTAGAGAAATGCAGATTAACGTAAAACCGTAAGTAAAATATGAATTCACATCCGCAAACTTAACTTTCGGCTTTTAAATATTTATTTTACTGAAGGAATTTTGAGACGTGTTTGCAGGATCTTATAAAATGGTATATATTTAACAGAAGAGAATCTATCTATCTATCTATCTATCTATCTATCTATCTATCTATCTATCTATCTATCTATCTATCCACCACTGTGTGTGTATATATATATATAAAATAAAGTAGTTAATGACCAGAGTTGAACTAAATCAGGAGTTAGTAGTATTAGAAAAGTGCCCAATACAGATAAAAAAGATAAAAATTTACCATATAGTGCTTTAAGTATAGACAATTATGAAATCAAATGATTCCGCTACCTTGGTTTCAACCATTTGGTATATTCAGGCGATTTCATTCAATTGATTTACTTACGTTTTATTTTTATTTTTTTAATGAACGCTAGATTTAAAAGAATATAAATAAATAAGCGACCAACATGAGGTCTGATACAAGTTGAGGAGGAGGAGGATGAGGAAATGAATGAATTGGAAATTTAGCGATTGGGGATCAACTGAAATATACATATATTCATTTTGCCCGACTTCAAATGAACTCAAAACGAAAGTTTTAGTATGTATACAGAGATCTCTGCTTTAAAAGTAATTTTGGTGTGGAAATTTTATTATAGCTAATTTCTCTTGTTGACGAAAGTTACACATGTTGTTATAATTGTTGCAAACCTTACAATTAGGAAATCAATTGACCACCATCGCCTCAAGATGCAGAAACATTTAAATAAATATGACAGACTAGGTCATTGATTAAGATATTTTTATAATGTATCATGTGATCTTTAATAATTGAATATATATATATATATATATATATATATATATATATATATATATATATATATATATATATATATATATATAGATCCTACAGTATAAAGAAAAATATACGGATTAAAACAAACAAAAATCCCAATATGCAATTATGTTGTTTTAATGTTATTCACGCACGGTGAATACTAGACCTGGCTTTTTTAATATTTCCCCTCTTCTAGCAAGATTAATGCTCGAAAAACGTACATATAAGTCTTAGATTAAAATAAAATTCTTTTCATTTTTCATTCAAAATACTATATTTTAGGAATACGTTTTCACAACATCGCCGACGTGACGCCGACGTGACATATTGAAACGGAACGCTGATCTTGAAAAATTTCAGTTGTCTGTTTTGATTAGTCTTACTCTTATGTCCATCGTCTTTTCATGTTGAATTAAATATAGTCTAATGTTAATTATGTTTTATGAATATATCCTGAAGATGGTCTACTAGACCGAAACGTCCGACGTTTTCATTATATTAACATTAAAACAGCATAATTGCATATTAGGATTTTTGTTTGTTTTTTTCCATATATATATATATATATATATATATATATATATATATATATATATATATATATATTATTTCAATTATTATCTTTAGTGAGTAACCGTGTTTAGTATACGTTCTGTTTTTTATTATTTTTCTTTCTCGCCTACCATCCTCATTACTGGAGAAAACTTAAAGAAAAATTGGATATTATGATCAAAACCAGCCTGGAGATACAGTGTGTTTCATACTTAAACGCAATCTTCACGCCATGTAACAAGTTTAAGATTTAAACAGACTGTACCTACATTTTTTTTATTTAAATGCGCTTTATCCTTGATATTGAGTATTTAATCCATAAACATATCATACAATTCGATCTGTGGATAACAATATATATACATTCTCCTGAAAAAATTATTTCGGTTGAGCTCTTCGGGGAAAAAAGGGAATTTGTAAACAGTGACTATTACTGCGGCTGACCAAAGACTCTTCGTTAAGACGAAACTAGTTCTCTGGTCAATGGCTTTTTTGTCTACAATTAAATATGTCTAAATTCACCTTTATCCCTGGCGTGCGGTAATGGTTTAGGGGGAAATCTGAAATCATTTGGGTTTCGATACCGGCTTGAGGCAGTCGGATCTCTAGCCACACTGATGAGCTGAAAAACAGTATTTCTGCGGATGACACACTCTCTCTCTCTCTCTCTATATATATATATATATATTATTTCAAATTTTTCTATTAATAGATAACAATATTTCAGTAGACGTTCTGTCTTTTTTAATAGTGTTTATTCCGTTTACTGGCCTCTGCAATTCAATAAAGTTAATAAAGTAAATATACCCCTCCGACAGGATTCGTACCTGCCTCCCGCTCTGCATGATAATCGATCGTCAGATCCAATGTACTTTGACCGATCGTCTACGAACTGTTTCACTGTCAAGCAATGTTCTATTTGCTTATAGTGCACAGTTACTCTAAAATAAAATCCAGTAACTCTTATTTTTGACTGTGGGAGATCAATTCGAGTACCCGTTGTGTCCAAGTTGTCCCCCGCTCTAGTGACCGTTTTCAATGTTTCGTAACTTTGCTAATCGAAACAGAACCGGCGTTTTCAATGTGATTTGCAGGAAGACATTTTCACCGTTATGTGAAATTTCCCCTCAGTTTCACAATCAATTATTTTGTTTGAAATCTGTTTAAAACGCGTTGTTATTGATGGTAGCAAGATAATGTTCTATTTGTTTTAAAAATAAACAAAATATCACTTAAGCTATGGAAAGAATTAATTTGAAAGACACGCTGCAAAGTAAACAAGACGGAAATGATCCGAAGAAATTTCTCCTAACTTTGAAATTATTCACTTTAGTCACAAGGAATACTTACGAAAAAAATTATCACACGAAGTGTCATTTTCTTTTGCCGCAAAACCTCGCAAATTCAGTTGAATTTGATCTTCACATAGAGAGAAATGTCTTTTGTAACTAAATCCGAAACAACCTATTAATTCTACAGCATATTGTTCCTTTTAAGAAAAAATGTGTATGGAAATTAAAATATACAAAGACACAGAGAATATACAAAGACATGGAATTTCTAAGATAAAAAAAAATATCTTTTATTTTTTACTAAAGTATAACTTGTGTCCAATATGGTGATTTTCGAAACCTAGCTTAGAGGTGGCGGAAGGCCAAAAGTCTGGGGCATCCAGTGAGGATCGAACATCCTATTCAGTCGTAATTGATCTAGGGAGATGAGCCTGCTAACCATTACAATACTTCGATGTGCCCTAAATGATTTTCTAAGCGTAATTTAAATCTGGCACAAGGCCGAAAACGCGGAGCACGTTGTACGGATAAAACTCACTACTCAGTCGTGATTGATCTAGCAAGAGAAGCTTGCTAACCATTACACATCTTCGAAGTGCCTGAGTAATTTTGTAAATGAATCTTAGATGTGTCTCAATACCTAAAGTATGGAGTACCCAATGAGGATCGAACTCACTGCTCCGTCCTAATTTATCGCGCTTGGTAAACATTACACCACATTGAAGTGCCCTTTTCTTGGTGCCCTTGTAATTTACGAACCGTTGTTTAGATGTGGCATAATGCCGAAAGTATGGGACACCTAGTGAAGATCGGACTGATTATTCAGTCATAATTGATACAGAGAGTCAAACTTCCTAACCACTTCGAAGGGCTCAATATGCGCTGCAAATGGTTCGTACATAGTATATGCCAAATATATTTTGAATACATATGCTATAAAACAAACGATCATTGATAGATACAATGGAAACTAACACATACTACTTTGGACTTATATCAATAAAATCATTTACTGTTTAATGTCTTATACATTATTTGATATGACGTTTGACAGATATTTGGGCTAATGTGAAAAGAAATATTACACAAATTAACTTACATTTTATCAGCCACTTTTGAAAATCTGTCGGTTTCAATCAAAGTTTGAAGATTGCTAAGATGAACACGAAGTTTAAGTTTATTATACGCACTCATAAATTAAAACACTTCCTATTTTGAGATGAAACAACACTTAAGCTTACACACATGTAGTCCTGGATCCATTATCTTGTTGGATTTTTCATTTTACGCTGAAAAATCCAGCAATATTCCAATATTTCGCAATGCATACCATTATTCAATATTCTTTCAATATTATGTAATGCGCCCATACCTAACAGAAAATAAAGGCGGCTTCATTTCAATGATTACTGCTGGAATAATATTTTAGATGTCATATTTACCCTTTCTCCAGAAATCTCTCGAATTTGTTTTACCAATATATACGACCTTGATCATGTCAGACCTTAATATTTTGATAAAAAATGAATAAGGCCCCTGGAGATAATGATGGACAGTTTTCAACTATCTGAGCTTCAAGCTGCCTGGGTACATTGTCCTACATAGCAGCAAGGATAACTAATTTTATACTTTATTGTTTCCTTGTTATCTGCGTTCAGGACATTCTGAATACTTCTGGCTTTGCGAATAGCTTGTACATTATATTTTAACTAATGGATTTGTCTGATTGATTACCTTCTTGATAAAAACTTGCTTTTCTATGTAGATCGGTAGTCGGGAAAAGTTCAATTAATTTTCGAATGATATCTAAAGTTGTGCTGATAGTCAATAGTCACCTAACAAAACTCCCGAGAGACTTTTATGTCTACCGTTATATAAAAAAATGTCTACACGTGACATCAAATATTTGCAATGGCCGCTCAATATAGTCGTTCGTTGCAAGTTGTTAATCATGGCCGACAGAAATTTGCAAATTAATCAGTTAAATAAAATCCAATATAAAACAGCAGTTTCTATATTACTTTATCTGTATTTTGGGATTATAACCCGGAACATTACTATACCCACGTGGTCTTAAGGATAGTGGATCGGAATGATAAATCGGAGAGACGGGTTCGAATTCCATTCAAGTCCGTTAATTTCAATTGCGCTTAAAATGTATAAATCTATCTCTTCATTTCCTCTATGGGTTACATAGTAAGACACACTAGGCTCTTTAGTTGGTTCTGTTTGGCAACTAGTATAGAATATATCAAGTCAAAATTCAAAACTGTATGTAATCCTGGCGAAAGAGAGAATTGTGTTTGCATTGACACTCTCATCAAAACTACACATCATCTTGTACACCCATGCATACCAACACTATACACACACATGCATAGATAAATATCTATCTATAAATAGTTAAATAGATAGCCTGACTTACGTTATGCAAATCATATGAAATTAAAAAAGACTGAAACAATATTTCAGTTTAAAATATTCTATTTCAATCTTTTATTAACAGAATGTGTATCTCCATTTAACGAATATTATTTAATGAATATTATTTAACGAATATTATTTGAAAGTACTGGAATCACTTCTAACAAAAGCACACGTTTTTGGATAGGGTAGGATTGTAAGAGACACGAGATAAACTATATATATAAAATATATGAGAAATTGGGAATTGCCAAGTAATCTGTTCACTCGCTTCTGAATAAAACAAACATCTGAAAATTTAAGTAGACGATAATTATCTTGTCTAACATCATTTTTACAGAACAATCTCAATTGACACTTGATAGAACTGGATAAAACAAAGGAAGGATTTTATGTAGTTTAGAGTTGATTAAGGCTAGAAGGAGATTGCAATAAACGTGCAATATGGTAATTTGGACAGGAATTCACAACCAAATTTTGAATGGGCTATTCAAAATCGGCGCCAAACTGAACTATGCGAAAAAATTCTATTTTAAGGATAAGTGTTTCTTTGAAGTGTACATGTTCCAAACATGAAGTTTCAACAGGGAGTGTGTATGGCGAAACTCTTTCTTATATATCTAAGGTTAGAAAACGGGTTACTTGGTCATCAATATTTTTTTTAAAAGAAGATAATAGAACGGCCGCCATCAATCCCGTACTGAATGCTATCGAATATGTAGTGTTGAGATGGCAAACAATATGTCTGCATATCTGACCTCTTGGATGCAATTAAACCGCCATATCGGAAATTGAGTCTGTTGTAGTCAAGTCATTAATAAAAGGCAAAAGATAATGGATAATAATAGCTGTGAACACGAAGAAATATAAATGCGCCCAATTCATTTGCTTTCCAATGTCTTGGTGAATTCTAGATGGCTATGTTATTGAAAAGCAAAGTGGACTTGCATAATAATTTCAGACGATAGTTTTTAGAATAAATCAGATGACTACAATAAAACATATTGAAAGTATTACATTTTCAAGTTGGGCTTTGATTTTTAGAATTTTTCATTTTTTCACAGCAAAGTTTAAAAGAGTATCACAAGAAACTCTCTCTCCCTGTCTCTTTTCTTCCTTAATCTCTCTCTCTCTCTCTCTGTATATATATATATATATATATATATATATATATATATATATATATATATATATATGGGCACACTTATTCGAGGATGCTCGCCTATTGCAAATGCACGCTCAGGCACATTTGTGTTTGTTCAACACCCCCTGTGGTTTATACTGCAATTATGCGGAGAAGACCTTAGTTACAGTTTCTGGGAGAAAGAGCGTGTTATCTAGTGTTATCAACAATCTGAACAAGGCAGCAAACTCACACCCTCTGTCACGATGACTTGTGACTTCGTGCTAGCACAGTTATCGACGGCCCACAAGGGTTCCGTCTACGTAATTTCAGTCACAAGAAAATGGTCAAACCGTGGTATGGTTTTCAGGCACTTTCCAAATGTGTCGCACGCTGGGATCGTCCGCTCCAAACCGATAACATCAGGAAGTCTAATTCCTTACTAATCAACCGTGGTGAGAATCGAATATATATATATTAAATTATCAAGAACATTTGAAAGACAATACATCCAATAAATCTAAGAATAATAAAAGGATGATCATAACGTTCAAACCATCGTTCTTCAATTTACCTAATTATTAATATTCATAAAATATTCCACAATTTAATAGATAAACACTTTAGTAATAGTAATCCATTTAAGAAAATGTTCAATAGAAAAATGTTTAAAATAATTTACTCATGTGTTCATGTGGAAAAAATTATACATTCCCACAATAATAGTTTTCTAAAAAATTCATAGTTGTCAATTACAAGGGAATAACCTTACCAGTAATTTTAGGCTAAAAACTGAATATCCAGTAGGAAGGACATGTGGAATAAAAGTAACTGTCTTTCCCAAAGAAAATAGTAAACTGAAAAAGGTTTATATTGGAATCACTGCGGGATGATGGAAACAAAGTCTATATAAACACTGTCATTCCTTCAAAACAAATCCTTAAAACAACAAACAACCTATGTAAACATTATTGGAATTTTGTTCATAAATGCTTCACTTCACAATTGCAATGGAGCATCATACCCAGAAGAATTGATAAACCATCGAAATGAACTTATCTTCAAATAGAGACACAAAAATAGATTCAATGTCTCAAACAATATCATGAGGGAGGCTTGTCGTTATCAACGCTGATGTCTGATATATCAGTAAAACGTAGTAATGCATGTGGTCACTATGTTCTTGCGAGATTTGATGTGTTAGCTTGTGCATGTATATCTATATCTTTGTGGACACACACACACACACATATATATATATATATGTGTGTGTCTCTGTGTTTGTTTCTATAAACGTATGTATATGCATATGTATATATATTTATGTTTGTGTTCCTATATATTTAAGTATATATATATATATATATATATATATATGTGTGTGTGTGTGTGTGTGTGTGTGTGTGTGTGTGTGTGTGTGTGTGTGTGTGTGTTTGGCTGTGTGCATGCATGTATATGTTGCTGTCTGACAGAAATAAAGACACAAAGAGAGGAATTGATTCAAATATATTAACAGAAACAGTAATACAAACGAGACCGTTACAGCAAGAATGTTCGGTCCGACTGTCAGAGCTGACTGCTGAATTTCCCTCTGCAAAATCCGTACCTACTCCTATTTATAGCTGGGCGAGTGAATGCGTGCGTTGGTAAATTGCCATAACAGTAAATATATATATATATATATATATATATATATATATATATATATATATATATATACAATTATTCATTCGAAAATTATAACATAAATATGTTATAAAATCGGTACAAAATTATCAAGTGATGATGCGGAATGTAGAATAAAAGCTGTTGAAAGGTTCAAATCAATCAAACAACCCTCGCTAAGGAGAAACGCTGTTACATACGCTGGAATGACCAGTCAAAATACAAGTATACGAGAATGCAAAAACTTGAAAAAGAACTAAAGTTATAATAATTACTTAATGCTATAATGTTGGGGTCAGTCTAAAATAGAATTTATTCTAACTCAGGAATAATTAATTATACGATAAAATTAGAAACTAAAAATTACCCATTTTAAAATTTAAATTTAATCTATATTATGTTTAAAATTATAAAATTTCTGATTATGGTGCCATTTATATCCGGCATTTATATGTGTGTCTACATGTTTTCAGATATATGGAGATTCTTTGGTTTATGTAAGTATATTATTGCATATTTTTCTTCTCAATTTAGACGGTTTCGTATGTTTTACCATTATTATTATTATTATTATTATTATTATTATTATTCCCCCAAAATTTCAAGTGTCAAAGTCGTTTGACTACATGCTTTAGACAGAAAATCCATTCAAGTGTATACGGAAAATTATTGGTCTCAAACCGTATTTCCTTCTCTTTCCTTTCCTTCATTTTTCTCGCTATTTTTATCACTTTCCTCTATTCTGATTGGACGATCATTTTCTACTCCATACGTGATAAGTGGGCCAACATGTCTTCTGTCTTCACTTCCTCTTCGAAATATGTTTAAACAGATATATATTGTTTTTCTTTCCTTCCCGGTTTTGATTACATATATTTCGTCTTTCCCTCTCTCCATTGACTTATTTCTTTCTAATAGATATCTTTTTTTTCTCTCTCCCTTCCGCCAATTTGAAACCTACTTTATGCTTAAATTATTCTTTTTCTGTCTGGCAATAAATTTATCCAATTATTTGTATCTTAATGCGCAGTCTGATGAATTGGAACCGTGATATCGGTTCTAATGAGATTAAAATTATCACCCTGACCTTTAAAAGCTTCGTTTCCATATATATATATATATATATATATATATATATATATATATATATATATTAATCGGAATCATCCGAAGGAAGACGGTAATGGCTCAAAAACAGAAAGCGTTGCAGGGTGTGGGTGAATAAGGAACATAAACATTGCTAATGAGAGCGAAGAGGAAATAGTTATCAGGTAGACAGTAGATAGAGATTGACCTTGCATTAAAATTTTTGCAGATTAATGATTAATGTTAGATGGAAAGCATGGAGCTGGGGATGAGTTCCACCAGCAAATTAGAGAAGAAACTACTAGCCATCTCCGCTCTAAATTGGTGAATTGGTGAGGTCAGCTCACAAGTTGCTATCTACGCTAACGCTAATATTTACTGCTGCTTTGATAGTAAAGCTTATCAATCTGAAAATTGAGCTGCTATCGACAGGAATGTCATTAATGACATTACAAAATAGAGCAGGATCAAGTATGTAGCAAAATACATGAAGGTTAATGGTACACTCAACAAATATTTATGTTACATTCTTAGTTTGTTAATTTATTTATTATGTAATATGTTAATTTATTTATTTATATCTTTTGTTTATTTTATTTTTCTTAATTGTTCGTTACATTTTCTGTGCTGTTTACCGTTGACATAGTAACTATTTCACGGTGCTATTTTTCAAGATATTAAGTTTTAGCCTCCGATTTTGAAGCAACTTAGTAAGAACCGTTTCTGTGTCTGCTTTTTGAGGTGAGTTCTGATCGTTCATTTAGTTATGTATGTCATTCTGTGAAGATGATTTTGGATATTTCCTCTTCTAGAGAGAGTTTAAAGTTTGGGGATTTATAGGAGGCCACAGTTGTTTTCCATATATACGATATATACATATGTCTTTTCTTGTTTTCATTATACATGTATGTAAGTATATATATATATATATATATATATATATATATATATATATATATATATATATATATATATATATAGTGAACATACAATCGTCAGGCTATGAGTGCTGTTATTTTTGTCGGCTATTTATATATATACGTGTCAGTGGTAGTCTATTTTGTCCGTTAATTTACCGGAAGTCGTTTATTTGTTTAAAATATCTTTTAGGGCTGTTTCATATTCTTTCTTAGCTTTGCTGAATATGGATTCATTGGAGGAATTGTCGGAAAGCCTGCGGCTAATCGATTTTGGTATCTGTTTGATTACAGAAGGCGTGTGGTTGGAAGATGTGTGTACATAGAGTGTTTTATCATTGGGTTTTCTATAAGGTTATATGTGCCCTTTTTGGGTTGAAGGTAACATTTGGAAAATCTACTTCGTTCAGGTTAGTTTTTATATCTATGTCGAATTTGTTATTTTTAAAAATCTTTATTATTGCTTTTCTAGTTTTGTCTGTTACAGTTTCTTAAGATCATGAGACCGTCGTCCCTGTCGAGTCCTGTGTCATTTCTATCTATTATTTTGCTTAGTTCGTGTAGTAAGTAAACACATATGATTTCGCATGTCTCTGCACTGTCAAAGCTTCCTTTGTAGTGTCAAATATCCCATCTTTCTTTATCCATGCTTCTTCATTGTGAAATAGTAATGATTTTCGTGAGTGCTTAATGATGTCGATTTCGTTTGGTTTTATTATTATTTGTTCCTCAGCTAAGTTGATGGCCTTATCTAACATGCGTCCTGTTATGGATGGGTAAAATTCTTTTATGTTTAATTGTAGGAATTGGCAATTTTGTTTGATATTTATGCTGTGGAACCAATCAATAGTTGCTTTTCTGTTTTTCCACTCCTAAATTCTTCCTAAGTTCAGAATTAATTATTTGTAGTATGGTTTTACTTATTTTGCTGGGTTTATGAGTCTACATGCAAGGTTGGTTTTGAAGTTTTCTTTATGGTCTTTTGGGGTGATAAAGGCTTGCGCCTTGCTAATACAACTTATTCGGTCATCTAGGTCTACTTTTGGGGCTATTGCTTTAGCTTCCTTATTGATATCGTGTTCTATCGTTTTGGGTGCCTTTTTGTATGTTTTGGTTATTTTGTTCTTGAGTAATTTATTTTGTGTAGGATGAGGGTTTAGTTTGTATGAATTTCTTGTTTTGTCAGCTGCAATGAATACTTTTGCTGAATTGTTTATTTTAGTTATATCTTCTTTTAGTTTTTTTTTTTTTAAATGCATCTTGTTTATTATGGAATTTTATGTTTCTAACTAGGCCAGTTAAGTCTTTCACGAAGTAGTCTAATTCTTTTTGTTAGGAGGGCATTTTTTTTGTTTTGAAGCCGTGTTTTTCCTAGAGTGTATTGTTATTGTGAAGGTCCTGGTTTAAAAGGTGGATTTTCCATCTCATTCTTTTTAGGAAACTGTCTTTTTTTTCAATTAATTTTAGTTTATATATGGAAGGTGATGGGATGATATTATTGCCCAAATTCCTTGTACGACGGTGATGGTCCAAGGTTAGAACCAATGAAAGATTATCACGATCACAGGTATGAAATACAAATATATATTACAACAGAAATATAATACAAAGAAGTAGAAGTATTAGTAATGACTATCAGATTTGGTTAGAGTGAACTATGTTGTCTCGACAAGTTTCACTATTCCAATGTCCTTATAATATGCTCTGAATTATCTCTCCTCGTCTTACAATATCCTCATACCTCTTGAGAGGCGCAGTATTTATGTCAGGAATAGTCCGTTATTATTATGGGTAAGTTCCCATAACACCCTGCTTCCGAAGCTTTTGCGTAGCAGGGGTTTTCAATATTTTTTCTCTTTGGATCTATTACCAAATGTTCTGTGAACTTCCCTTTTCTGGACGAATTTCTTGGTTCTGGCATTGTTTGCGGCCTTTGTATATCAAATGTATCGAAAATCGTGTCCATCACTTCTTCCTGAGGTGGACCGTTAGAGTCCTCTAACAGTCTCTTTATTATTTGGTTTACGTGTCTTTTATGTGAGAATTTGGGTCCCTGTACTATGTAAACCATATTCCCGATTCTTTTTTCAATTGTACCTTGTTCCCAGTAAGATGTGTTGTTTTTATATGCTTTAAAAAAAACTTTTTCTCCTGGGTGGAATTTTCTTTTTAGTACGCACGACTGTGTTATTTGCTTCGTTTGTTTTTTTGTTTTGTTTTTTTGGTAGCAACCTATCAAACACTGATCTGATTTTTCTGGCGAACACTTCTGCGGGTGATAATACCGATGGCGTAGCATTATTTGGCGTAATTCGATATACCTATAAAAATTGTTTCTCCGTAGGCACATCAAATGCTTTTCTTAACGCTTTTTTGAGTGTATCAACAAATCTCTCCGCTTGACCATTTGATATTCGGTGATACGGCGGGGATTTGATATGTTTGATTTGAAAAATTTCGCAAAATACTTGGAAGTCCGCTGATGTAAATGGTGTCCCATTATCTGTGACTAGACAATCCACTACTCCAAACCGAGCAAACAGTTCGTGGAGGCAATTTATGGTAGTTTCGGAAGTAGGATTATTGCATCGAAACACTTCCGGCCATTTACTATAATTATCCACTATGTTCTAATAGTAAAAACCATCTATTGGACCTGCATAATCTGCGTGTATTCTTGACCACCGACGATCTGTCAGTAGCCATGGCTTATGCATGATTTGCGGTGCTTTGTCTGCTAAGGAACAACCCTTGCATTTTTCCACCATCTGTGTAATGTCCTGGTCCATGTTTTGCCAATATACATAGCTTCGCATTAGCAATTTCATTCTATTTTCCCCTGGATGGCCCATGTGGAAATCCTTTAGGATTCGCTTTTGTAATGTTTTGAGAATTACTACTCTTTCGTTATAAAGTAGCACATTATCGCATAAAGAAATGCTGTCCGATATTTGCTTATTTTTTTCTGCTATTTTTGCTTTTGTTTTTTTTATGAATTTATCATATATTGCTTCATTTTTTATCTCTTGTAATGTGACGGGGAGGTTTCGAACTGTACAACATAGTACTGCCCTGATATCTTCTTCATGTTGTAAGGCTGCGATTACAGAGTCTTCCAATGGCTCAGTTTTCGTTTGTATAAGTCTCGACAGACCATCTGCATGCCCGATTTTTTCGTTGGTAGATACTCCAATCTGAAATTGTAATTCAGTAGAATTGTACCCCATCTTAGCAACCTATTGGCAGTGTAAACCGGTAGACTTTTCTTCGAACAGAATATTGTTAATAATGGTTTGTGATCTGTCTGTAGAGTAAAAAATCTACCATAGATATATCTATGAAATCTTCTGACGGCGAAAATAATTCCCAGGGCTTCTTTCTCTATTTGTGAGTGATTTTTTCGGCACGCAGTAGGGTTCTTGAAGCATGCGCGATGGGTTTTATTGTCCCATCCGGCCCGACTCCATAGGCGCTCGCGTCACTTGTTACTATTATTTCTAATTTTGGGGCGTAGTGTGCCAAAAATAAATCCGAAGTTAACGTCCTAATTAATTTGTCAAACGTTTTCTGGCATTCATCTGTCCACTCCCAAACTTTTTCTTTTTTCAGCAGTTCGTTCAGTGATGCGCGAAGTTTATGCATGTGAGGAATGAATTCCTGCTAATAATTCACTAAACCTAGAAAACTTTGTAATTCTGCTATGTTTTTTGGAACTGGCATTTTTTTTTTTATTGTCGTTGCCCTTTCAGGGTCTGGTCGTCTTTCTTCTTGATCGATCATATGGCCCAGGTATTTTATTTCCTTTATAAAAAAAATCGCACTTGTTTTCTTTTACCTTAAGACCCATAGCTTTGTATTCTCCTGAACACCTCTAATACGTGATTCCAGTGTTGTTCAACACTTTTGCTATTTATCAATACGTCATCCAGGTATGCAATCGTGTACTCTAGTCCGGCGAGCATAGCATCCATTCTCTGTTGGAATATAACCGGCGCGACCTTAATCCCAAATGGTAGTCTTTTGTATCTGTATAATCCTTTGTGTGTGTTTATGCACAGTCATTTTGAACTTTTTTCATCGTCTAGGATTTGTAGGTACGCATCACTTAAATCTATTTTTGAAAAAATTTCCGCCATTTAATTTTGTGAATACTTCTTCTGGACTGGGTAGAGGATAGTGGTAGTCTTTTATCGCTGCGTTCAAACCCGTTGAGAAATCATCGCATACACGAATCTCTCCTGATTTTTTTACGTAAACCGTGGGTGCGGCCCATTGACTCTATTCTACTTTTGTCAATTTGCCGGTGTTTTCGAGTCTAGCCAATTTTTGATCGATTTTTTTTTTCTATTGAAGCAAACGGTACGCTCCTTTTTTCTTGAAGATAGGTTGAACGTTTTCTTTTATTTCTTTATTTTCTGCCATTTTCTTACATTTTCCGAGACATGCTGAAAATATTTCGAGGAAATTATCTTTTAGTTTCTCTTTTAATTTATCTGCCTCGGTCGATAAACTTTTTACATTTTGGCAGTACATATTTATTGGTAAATCCCAAAGTTCGAATGTTTGCATCCAGTCCGTACCGAATATGTTTTCTGTATTTCTTAGCACATACATTTTCAATTTTTTGGTCATTCCATTGAATGTCACATTTGTAATCACTTCCCAATCAAATTTTATTTTTCTCCCAGTTACCGATCTAGCAATTTTATCGGTTCTTAACATGGTAGGTTTGTTCAGTTTTCTCTATGTTTGTATGTTAATAATAGTTAAGTCCGCCCCGGTATTCAACTGTAGTCTGACTTTTCTGTTTTGCATTTCTTCTTGCACATATTTTCTTATGTTAGTCTCATCCGCTTGGTCAGTCCTCGTGATTCTTATTCTGCTTTTGCTTTCTCTTCTAGTCCAACAATGAGAACTTTTATGCCCTACGTTTTTGCATGATAGACAAGTTTTGCATGATAGACACGTATGTACGCGATGCTAGCAAATAGTCCAATTTTCTTGTACCACGGTGATGGTCCAAGGTTAGAACTAATGAAAGAATAACACGAACACAGGTATGGAATAAAAAGATATATTACAAAAGAAATATAATACAAAAAAGTAGAAGTATTAGTAATGACTATCAGATTTAGTTAGAATGAACTATGTTGTCTCGACAAGTATCACTATTCCAATGTCCTTACAATATGCTCTAAATTATCTCACCTCGTCTTACAATATACTCATACCTAGAGGCGTAGTATTTATAATGTCAAGAATTGTCCATTATTATTATGGCTATGTTCCCATAACAGGTGGGTATGTTTTTTAGAGAGTCGTCGATGATATATTTTTATACTGTGTTATCAATGTAGCGAAAGTGCTCTACTCTTAAGAAACTTAATCTTAAGAAACTGTAACAAACATAACACAGACAAAACTAGAAAAGCAATAATAAAGATTTTTAAAAATAATGAATTCGACATAGATTTAAAAACTAACCTAAACGAAGTAGATTTTCTAAATGTTACTTTTAACCTAAGAAAAGGCACATATAAACCATATAGAAAACCCAATGATAAACCACTCTATACACACACATCTTCCAACCACCCGCCTTCTGTAATAAAAAAGATAGCAAAATCGATTAACCGCAGGTTTTCCGACAATTCCTCCAATGAATCCATATTTAACAAATCTAAGAAAGACTATGAAACAGTCTTAAAGATAGCGGAATCCCAGCAACACTTACATACTCAACACAGAACACACAAAACGTCAACAGGAAAAGAAATATAATATGGTTCAACCCACTGTACAGCAAAAATATAACAACAAACGTAGGAAAAATATTCTTCAAAAACTTACACAAAAACTTCCCGGATTCAAGCACCCTACACAAAATATTCAACAAAAACAGAGTATAAATCAGCTACAGTTGCACCGAGAACATGGCACAAATAATAAAAAACACAACAGGAAAATTATCAACAAATCACACGAACAAATTAAACCCACGTGCAACTGCAGAATAAAGAACGAATGTCCCTTAAACGGTAATGGTTTACAATACAACGTAATATACCAAGCCACGATAAAATCACCAGATAATGAAGATAAAGTATACATCGAAGTAACTGAAGGACCCTGGAAACAAAGAAATTATACACACAAAACAAATTTCACAAATAGTAAATATGCGAACAGCACAATGCTTTCTAAGTATATCTGGGAAATTAAAAAAGAAACGCACATCACACAAAAAAATATCTTGGAAACTAAGGAAAAGATCATCAGCCTACAACAACCAATCAAAAACTTGCAAAATTTGCTTGGAGGAAAAATCAGTTATCATTACTTTCCCAGACCAAACCAAATTATTAAATAAAAGATCCGTGCTCATCTCAAAATGCAGACATGAAAACAAATTTTTACAATGTTACAGTATAACAATAAAATAAGCAAAATTAATTAATCCAAACAAATTACCAAATCACACCTGTTAGAATAGACGAAATAGAATTTAAAAAACCAATGAACCCAAATAAACAAAATAAATAATATACAAATTAGCAAACCATTATGAACAAAATATTAGACTATAAAAATCAAACCAAAAAATATGACGAAAATAATAGCTGTAACTGTTATATAACGATAAAAAATACTGCGTTACTAAAAAATCGAAAACCGAAAAGAGAAAATATACAGTATAACAAATAAATGATAAAAAGTAAAATAAATTGACCTAAATTCATCCAAATAAATAAATAAACTAATCCCGATAAACTAACCGTTAGAAAAAACATAAAAGATAATCAATCCAAATAAATACATGAACTAATGAACAAATTAGAAACTGTTCCCACCAAAATACTAATTAGAATAAACTACAACAATCAACCCGAAAATTTAATAAATAGCTTTAATTATCGTCTCAAACCAAAACAAAACTATTAAATAAGCGATATAAACAAATTTTTACTACGTTAATAAAAACACCGATTAAAAATTAGAAAAAAAAAAAATATATAAGATAAGAAATAAAAAAAATAAAAATAAAGAATAAGCAAAATAATTTAACCCCAAAAAATAAATAAACAAATAAACGACTTCCGGTAAAATAACCTCCAAAATAGACTACCCACAATGCACTACTGACCCGCATATATATATAAATAGCCGAGAAGAATAACAGCACTCGTGGCCTGACTAGAGAGAGTCTGTCTCATGCTCTAGCATGAGACAGACTGTCGACTCTATGTTCACTTTTATATTTACACACGCTCTATCTCTGATATTGAGCACTTTATACCATAAATATAGCACATCTTAAGACTATATTTCTTCACACACACACACACACACACACACATATATATATATATATATATATATATATATATATATATATATATATAAGCAGGATGTGTGTGTGTAACGAATGCACGGCTGCAATTTTCGACAGATTACATGCACATGATCGGGAAGTTAGCAGGAAGGCCAAGACCGACTTTGCATTTCCCAACTCCCATCGATAGCGGAAATAATCGATTTTTCATGCTTCTACGGCAGTTTTCATGTAGTCTGCGGCCATTTTGTACTGGCCAGAGTGAGAGCCAATAGCTGGTTGCCACAAATAGTCAGGAAGATTCTATTGCCCAGTGTGAGAGCCAACAGCTGACTGACAGGAATGTTAACTAGCATGCTAGCATGCAAAAAATATCGATAGCTGCATTCGTCATAAGTGGGAAAGATTTAAATCTGCATGGCACTTTATTCCAATTGGCTCATTCGCTTGCTTAAACTCAACGTTGATTCTGATTCCGCAGAACTGGGTTGGGTGTGAAAAAGTATTTGTTGTTAACATTCTTTTTTCATTCGTTTTTTTCCAGTTACGAGTCCTTTTTTTAAACTGATCGTTTTGGGTTCATTTTGTTTAGTTCTTTTTTTCGTAACAGATTTAATGTTTAGTATAGAGCTTAGAAAAAATTCGCAGTGTGAGATTAGGGCCATGCTACCAGTTTTACATATATTTGAGATATGCCTTTCATTTCAATGGTATCGAAATGAGTGCCCCAATAATTTCCCCATGTATTCTTCAGTATGGCAATCTCACTCCAAATCACGGAGAGTTGGGGATCTTTTCTATTTGTGTTGAGGGTATATCACATCAGTAGATATAGCCATATAAATTATTTAATATTCGTTTTCTGTAGTATCGAAGAGGAAAATATGCAGTGTTCAGTGTTTAATAACTCGATCTGTTTAAAATTCACAGATTAAGGTGATCGTTGGCTTGCTTACTTCCATTAATATTCTCAGTCGTACATGCTCTTTCCATTTCTCGGACAGGGTTTAGACGTATTTTTGGCACAAGAACAAAGCAAGGTAAGGTATTAGTAGTAGTAGTAAGAGTAGGATAATATTAGTATTATTATTATTGTTATTATTATTATAATAATTATTATTATTATTATTGCATACTTATAAAAATAGACATTTGTATTCATTTTCGGGAAAACTGTTTAGACTATTTAAATGCATACACATTTATGAGATATCACGTTGAGAAACTTATTCTCGTCAGATCATCCAATATAAGCAACGTAGAACCTGTTTATTATCTAGATGGGTGACCATTTCCGAAGATTAAGTGCTGTAAGATTTGCATGTGTGGTGTGCGGTTGGTGTAATAAAAGACGGAATTAAATGTAAAATAGGAGAGCCGTCTTCAAATTCGTGTCGCTTTCGTTGCAATCACATAAGCGCAAATACCCATGGGTAATCATGACTCGAAGTGAGACATGATACCCTAAGCCTTGCATATCCGTATCTACCCACACACATTGAGACCAGAGCAGTTAAATAATACCCCATACCTACCCATTTCCTACAACCAAGAAATGAATTTCAGAGGCTGAGAAAAATGCACTTATGAGATGTTTGTATCTCCCACGTTTGTAGTTGAAAGTTATATTTATGCAATCTCATATATTCTGACACATTGCAACGTATTATGTGAACTTAATGAAAAAAAATAAGGTTTATAAGAAACACATTCTTGATATCTGTATATATTTCTTGTAGATAGAAACTTCATCTTGCATTGTCTTAATATATGAGTTCGATTTTTAAACATAAAAGACAAAGTTACAAATGTAATGATAACAATTCTTCGATTGTTAAAAGCGATCTTGGATTTTCGACCATATTCTAAGTGGCTGTATGAAAACTTCTTCAATGTGCGTGGAGTTCTTCTTGTCGACGCCAAGCGACCATAATAGGCTGGCGGCCACCTCTTCAGGCAGTCAGCATGTTTGTCAAGTGGCCAAACAAACGTAACCGGATCGAGAATATCTCCTTAAGCTGTTTAAATATAGACTTCTCTGCATATCTACAATTCACTGGGATCGATTACAGGATTTCAATTTCATGTTAGTTTTCTTCGGGAATAGATTATTTTCATTTTATTCTCCTAGTCATTCATCTTTAGTTTCTTCTTCTCTATTGATTCAAGTTTTTCGAGAATGATTCCATTGTTTTTTTTTTTTTGTTTTTTGCAAATATCTTGACATTTTCTTTCTTTCGTCTTAAACATTATTAGCGTCCTTTGCTTTCATTCTTTATTTTGAAATCGTATTTCATATGTCGATTTATACAATTAAAATGTTATCGATGATTTTCATTGAGTAGCGCGTGTTCCTTTCATATATTTATTTCATTTTCATTCCTTTACCTTTTAAGTTTCTTTTCATCATTATTGTAGGTTACTCAATATTCCGCTCCGTTCTTCTGATCTTCAGTAGATCCTGTGATTATTAAATTTCCTGTTGTGGATTCCGGAATGAAATCCGGTACCAATAAATAACAACGCCAAGAATAAATATAGGAAAATAATGTATTAACGTAATAATACAAACTGGTAATGCAGGTTAGTAGTTCCAGGAATACGGGTTAGTAGCAAAATATCTATACAGTCTTTGGTATTGAAGTATCGCTGTATGACTTCTTACTGAGTCTACGTGCTCGCTCACTGTGACTCTTGCTCGCTACGTTCGTTCTGTCTGTCTGTTACCTTCACCCTCTGTTGTTCTTGTCTCGCGAGTCTTCACGTAGCAGTAGTACATGTATATACTGGGTGAGTCCATTTGTGTAAAAAGGGGAGAACTCCTCAACATTTCCTAAGCCTTTTTTTTCCTTAATTATATGTCACAGGAATTTAAACTTTCAATTACCGATCCTAGCGGAAGTTTCATTTTGGTTCCTAAGAAATCACCGATGATCTGTGAGTAAAATATTTTAAGTCGTTCTTCATTACTATGTGCCCCAGAAATTTCATGGATGATTTTCCGACATAATGAATAAGATACGGAGAAATAAAAATATTTTATAGATTTAACATGTTTCGCTTTCATTTTATTCTATCACCCTACAAATCTTGAGGGACACATATTTTAGAGGGCTACCGTGTTAAGTATATCTGTGTAAAATAAGGGGAGAATAAGGTGCTAGGAATAGGAATTATGAAGGAAAGGAGGATAGATAACGAACCCTGTCTTGAAAAAAAGATAATATTTAACTATTTACCTATTCATGGAGTCATCAACATGGTAGACTGTTCCACGATGTGGCAGTTCTTGGGATAAAACTGTCAGATTAGAACTTGCTTTTTAATTCTTTTGGAACAGGGTGTATATTTGATTAATCAAACTCGGTGCTAATAGTGTGAATGCCCTTGCATCAAATGTTCGAACCAGATGTATTAAAGTGGGGAGCTCGTCTCAATATTTGACATCGAAATAGCGATAGACTAGCCATAGGATTACAACATTGCATCTCTGGGAAAAGTGACTGTAGTGCGCAAAATAACAAAGCTACCCATAAAACCGCGTAACAGAATTTGCCAACTATCCTGGCTAGAACGTCAGGATTGTGAAGCTCTAGCCAAAATATCGTAGTAATATTCCATTGTTTGGTAGAACTTGACACTGGAGAAATACACGATATCAGAAAGTGTTAGATACATTCCAGCAAGTTTAATTATATTAAGTTACATTTCCTTTTAGGAGGTGTTGCTTTATATCTCTCTACAACAAACTATGTTCCTCAACATCAAAACAATATCTAACTCTGAAAAAAGAAGAAAAGCATAAAAGCACACTTACGTATTCTGTAATGTAAATTGCTCAAAGCTTACATTACGTAGATCGCTCAAAAATCGCCTAACAACGTTAACTTCTATGAAATGATAGATCTTGTCGTAAAATGTGTTTCAAGCTCACGTGTTCTTCACATGACTTGAACGATTCAACACGTCTGAAAATAGCGTGAGCGTGAAACTCGAGTGTATGTGTATTTATACGTACTTCATATGTATGTATCTATATGTACTCTATAGTATTGTCGATTAATTTTAAATCGAGTTTTCGAAACTATGAATAATTCTTCTCCAAAAGGAAATTCCGTCAGAAAATCTCCTAAGTTCATTTCGGAAGAAATTTATGCATATATATATGTATATATATATATATATATATATATATATATATATATATATATATATATATATATATATGTGTGTGTGTGTGTGTGTGTGTGTGTGTGTGTGTGTGTGTGTGTGTTAGTCAGCGTGAGTGTGTGTGTGTGTGTCAGTAAAATAGGCCGAGAAATTACAGTGATGAATTACAGTGATGATATATATATAAAAGCGCCCAAATTGACTTTACTGAGTAGCTTAATACTTTTCATCGTTTTATAGTATTATGTACATGTATATATCTGTGTGTGTGTGCTTGTGCGTATATTACCAGTTTTAAACCTCTCAGTATTAACCGATATGTTTTGTTTTTTCTGTATCTACTTAATGCAATTAACACAATTCAATTCTTCTGTCATTTGATTTTTTACTATTAATATTATAGAATCTCTAAGTTTCATTTTGTAGGTTTTATAACCAATCAGATTACGTATGAGGTAAAAATTAATAATTCATCTGTATAAACACGTTTCCTTGTATCATTTGAAGTAATTAACTATAAGGAAACCAATAAATATATTATCCTTCGTCGTAATCTTCCATGTGCCATATCTCTTTAGGATTTACACAATAACTTTCTATTTTTTGTCGATATTACTAAGACATTACTGACCTGTTATTCAATATCCGTCCTCCTATATGGCAAGTGAAGTCCTCCTATATAGCAGATGAAGAAGGGACTTGAAACATCATATTTGTTCTTATGAAGTATGCTGAGAATACCCTGAACCGAACATGTGAACAACGATGTGTACAACGGAAATAGCACATGGAAAAGACAACTGATATTTATTGGGTAAATAATGAGGAAATATGGGCTGGAAATTTTGATACTCACGGGACAGAATATATGCAGGTGGAACAGAGTAAAACAACACATAACCTACCAAGCGAACATGTGTAAATGGATGGAAGAACAAGCTTTACGAGATATAAGAAAAAGACAAAATATATTAAGACCTACAAACAAGACGAAACAGTGGAGAGACATGATCACCTATGTCCTGAATAGAGACGACATGTAAAAGTTTAAGACTCCTCGTAATTCCTGTTCTACCAGCTATTTTTCAATATCTTTAGGCAGATATTTCGCTGATTTTCCCTGTCACTTTTGCCTTTAATATGTTCTGTGAATCACATTCACCAAACATTCTTCTCTCATTATATATCCTAGATATGTCACTTTCCTCTTTCGGAGACATTTACTTTCCATTTTCCTTAAAGACTACAGACCTATGTGTTTTAACATGCTTCTGTAGATCCATATTTCAGTTACTATTTATATTGTTTTAACCTGTGAGGAGATTGTCCAACTTTCGATATAGCAGGACTGATTTTTACTTGTTTGTAATGAAATGTACATTGTGTCTAAATTATTAGCTTAGCTTCATTGTACTTTCGAATTTCGGTGTCAAATTTTCTGATATCATCTATAGATCTTGATAGATTTTAAATATAATTACTTGTTTCATTTTGGGGTTCGTCATATCTGGAACGGTTTCATTTTCTGGCAAACATACATTTTCTGGCAAACATACATTTATCCTGGGTATAACGATAAACAAAATCCGGCTGCAAGGCCTCTGATCGGGATTGTTTTGAAGAGCGTGAAACCGCTTCTTTATTGTCGTTCCCAATTCAAACCTCTCCCCCGGGGTAGTATCACTTGTTAGGGTCCCAGCTATAGTTAAATAGTGAAAACCTAAAGTAACGTTGAAACGCTATGAAAGTGAAAAAATTCATTTCTTTATAGTAAAATTATATATTTTTATAGTAAAATTTTTATAGTAAAATTATATATTTTTATAGTAAAATTTTCCAGCAATGTTTTGATAGCAAAAAATTCATATTTCCAGAAATAGATTTTCATGAGAAAAAATTAACAAAGCAAACAAGGACATTAAATGAAACATAAAGAGTTGATATGCTGTTAAAAAATCAAATCACAGAGAATGATTTCCTGCAATGTTTCTTTAGGTGTTGATATTCACTTGTCTTTATTACCTTCTGTAAGGGATCCTGTTGTATATGTGTTATCTGCGTATCCTTAAGATTTCTAAAATTTAAATATTGACAAATATGGTGAACTCCCTCATTTTACATGAAATTTAAGAGAAATTACAAAACATCATGTTATTGATTTGAAAGTATTCCAAAGAAGGACACAAAGGAATTGCAATCTTCTGCCTTTTCAGTGCGTAATGCCGTTGAAATGAAATCATTTCTTGCGGATCAGTTCATTTTCAATAGCTGTTTGATCCTGCTGGAATAATGCATTCCCACCATAATTGACGTAAGTCAATTAAGAAGGGCAAATCAGTACAACTTCGCTGGGCCAATACGGAATTCAGTGAACTTCTCTCAACAACAATTTAGATTTATTTTCATTGAAATTGACTCTCACAACAAACCCTTCGTCAAATAGATGTTTAGAAAATTCTTGCCCCTTTATCGCGAAGAAATAAATGGTAATTGTTACATTTTTTTTTAAGCGTTTCACCCCAAGCAAGGCGGGAAGCCACTAAGACGCAAGGAGTTACAGAAGATTTGGCGCAAGATCAGATAGGAGTGGTAGAAGAAAGGATGAGGAGAAGGATAATGGATAGATCAAGGCAACTGGAGATGTCGGTTGACATTACATTTGAATGGGTGGAGATTATAGCTCTCAGGGAAACTGGAATAGGGAAGGGAGTACCACAGGCGAGAGGTGCGAGACATGAAGTTATTGTAGTAGAAGAGACGGCTACATTTAGAGGTTTCCACAGTTAAGTGGTAAGAGCGGGATGCCAGCCTCGTAGGGCGCTTGAATTCATGAAGTGTGGGAACCAATGAATCCAGCTCCTCGGAGCAACTGCCACGAAAGTATTTGCAAAAGAGACAGAGAGAGGCGACGGTGCGTCTGCGAGAGAGTGACTGTAGACGAGATGCCAGAGTAGGGCCAATAATATCGCATATCCGCCTCTAGAGCCTATCAAGAACACCGAGGCAAACAGAAGGGCTCCAGACCATATATGGCAGCAATCAACAAACATATATAATTTTCTCTCTGCTCTCTCTCATTATATATATATATATATATATATATATATATATATATATATATATATATATATAATTATTTTTTATTAAAACAATTATAACATAAGTATGTTATAAAATCACTACAAAAATAGACATTTTGTTTCGACACACTCTGTGTCTTATCAAGTGATGATGTTGAAAATAAAATAAATGCTTTTAAAAGTTTCAGATTAATTAACGATCCTACACTAGGGGGAAACATTGTTACAAAGCTAGAATAACCAATCAAAAACCAAGTATTGAAAGATTCAAAAGCTTGACAACGAAATCATGTTATAATAGCTATACAGATCTTTAAAAATACGTGTAATATTAAAAATAATTTATACTAACCAATAATTATAAAATTATATGATAAAATTTAATATTAAAATTAAAAACTGGCAATTTCAAAATCCAAATTTAATCACTATTAAGTTTAAAAACTACAAAATTATTGAGAAAAAAAAAAAATATATATTTTATTCAATTCATTTCTTCATTGAAATTACGTTCGACAAGACGCTACAATATATCCGGTCATTTGACAA
>CAHIKZ030005269.1:1852500-1865000 GCA_903632075.3 Acanthosepion pharaonis | reverse complement strand
TCTAAAAACTATATTATTATCATGTATGTGAATATTTATATGTATATATAACTATTCACATAGACACACACACATGCACACACACACACACACACACACGCACATATATATATATATATATATATATATATATATATATATATATATATATATACGTATATACATACATACATACATACATATATATATATATATATATATATATATATATATATATATATATATATATATTGAACAATAAAAAATATTAAAAAATTAAAATCTTCAGACACACTGGGTTGTTGATTAATATTCTTTCGTTCTTTTTTTATTATTTCATTTCGATTCCTCGACTAGTTTCGGTCAAAATGGCCATCATCTGAAGAAGAAATATTTCTGCTTCCTGGTAGCAGTAAACTACAGAAATGAATGTCTTGATGGAGAAAATGAACTTTTGTCTGTAGTTTTCATTTGTTTTTTTTATTTTTATATATATTTTTAACATGAATCTTTTAACATTCCTTGTGTTGGTCAAACAGTCTCTTTTAAATTGTTATTTGAGATAAGAAGTGGATAGATCCATGTTGCTCTAAATACACCTGGTCAGTTTGACAGATTTATTGGTCATGTGTCTCTGTTTAGTGTTTGTGTGTGTGTTATTTGGTTCTTAGGGAGTGAGTGAGTATGATATGTGTAAGCGTGTGTCTTGCTGTGGGTGTGTGTTATCATTTGGATCATTAGGGAGTGAGTGAGTATGATGTGTGTAAGTGTGTATATTCGTGTTGGTGTGTGTGTAAGTGTGAGGCCTCAACACCTCCTTAAGCCTGTCTGACTTGTGTGGGTGAGAAATGTGAGTAGAATTTGAATTGTTGAATTATATATTAGTACTATCTATATTGTTAAATTTATGGTTTTGTCCGGCTGGATATTGCGTTTTTAGACGTTGTATCCACTTATTTTCTTGGAACTCTAAAATCTTTATAATGTTATCTGCTCTGAACTTTTCTATTCTCTCAATTATAGTGAATTTGGCATGGGTTTTGAAATCGTGTTTTTCCAGGCGGAAATGTTGTTCTACAGGTAATAATTTTTCATGGGGAGTTGACTTAATTCGATTGCGATAATTATTAATTCTCTAGTGAAAGGGCCATTCAGATTTTCCTACATATTGTTTCTGGCATAGTGTGCATTCTAGGAGGTAAATTATGTTATGACTTCTACAGTTAGAATCGTGGTAGATTTTAAAAATAAATTGAATCAAAATCTGACTATAATTTTGTCCTAGCCTTTTCTTACGAACTCAACATTAACAATATATCCCTTTTGTTAACGGATTTGTAGATGTCAATTGGCATAATTTTAGCATATCTCTTTACAAAAAACCCACTAGCAAAAGTCATGCTTATTCAACTAAAAAATATAAATGCCTTAACAAATAAAAATTGCTGTTAACAAAAACATTATATGACGACAAATTAATCTATTCTTCAGGCATATTATTCCATAATGAACATTAAAAAATACTTACTTTGCCTAACCACGTCATCGACGAACAAATAAAAGTAGTTTTAACGAAACTTAAAAAAAATAATGCCTCCCTGTGGGAAACAAAAATAAACATAGAATTAACTTAATTTATCTTAAACAAATGCACCCTAATTTTAAGCAGGATGAAAAAGAAATTTAAAATATAATTCACGGCACATATCACTCAATGATCCTAACAAACATCCAATATTATCATCGACTACAATAGCTTTAAAATATCTAACTACGTTTGACCTTATAAATAGCACCTTATGTAAAAATAATATTTGTTAATTCTCATAAGTATGGAAGATTGTATCTCAAAAACTAATAAGCAAAAGCAAAATTAAATTCTTACATTTGGCATATATACACTGAATTCTCTCGACGACTGACCTGCCACTGTTGAACCAGCACATCGTCAAAGACCAACGGACAAATATCAAAGATTATGTTTTAACCTAGCCCTGCTTTCGGTGCACAATCATCTTCCATTGTAGTTGAAGATCTTGGGCCCCACTGCTCATGAGGCTTCCATCCATTTGGTCAACAAAGTCATCAACAACAGCTATGACATCATCATCACTGTGATATTTGTTTGCAGAAAACTGTATTTTTTTCATGTTGGGAATAAGAGATACATAATTCAGGAGAATAGGGATGGTTATCAACACGTTTAAAGTCAGTCATGCACAGTAGACATTTTCATCAAGAACCTGCGTGACTTTTGTGGATCTGGTATTTATAGTCTAAAGTAACTATCTTTGCAAGTTGCTCCATTGATAGTGCGGCATTCTTGAAGTGAGTCAATGAACAAATACCCTTTGCATCCAAAATAACTGAGATTAAACGATCATGACCGTCTTTGAGGCAAAGTTAGATGAGTGTTTTCACTAAATACATTGTCTCTATTTCTGTGGCTCAATATGATTAAACCAATACATATTCTGAGTTCAGGGAACCCTGCTGGAACTGATTAAACAATGTTAGATTTTCGCGTGATATGTTCAGACTGTTGCGGATTTAATTAGGTGCCAGAATCCGTAGCCACTACCCAGGATAATGGCAACTACACAGTGCAGATTATTCTCAACTCACTCACGGAATATTCTAATAAAAATGCCTATGTTTATTTATAGACAAACGACTGTCATTCATCATTATATAGTAAAACCGATCGGTGTTTTCCTAGGCAGTGGAAGTTGCAGGACATCCAGACATTGGTTTAGCTTCCAAAGATTTCCATTCCCTCCTTTTGCACTGAGGCCTCAATCCTTAATGCAGAAACCAAGTCAGCATGAATGTCAGAGGGTCTACGCCTTTGGTGCCAGATTTTGTCCGTTTCCAAGAGAAGTCTCTACAAGTTACAAATTATATTTTATATTTTCTTTGATAGAAAAATAAATAAAGTACAAATGAGGTAGAATTCCTGAATGCAAGATTCCCCAGTCTTATTCATATTCATATTCAGCGTATGAAGTATTCAGCCCACACTCATATATATATATATATATATATATATATATATATATATATATATATATATATATATATATATATATATTAATTATAGATTATAGTGCATTTGAAAAAAAAAGAATTCTCTTATTACTATATTTGTACAAAAACGCACAACCTTAAAATTTAAAATTCAAACTCAGCGTTGCGACCGCACGTTCCAAAACAATAACACATTTCTCATAGCACTTTTTCGGATTACATCTATATTTTCGTTGTCCTCTTCTTACCGAGAAGTAAAAACAAGAACAAATCTATTTCCATACCTGAGGATGTCTGTAGGAACAGACGAAAGCTTGTCAAAAATTAAAAAGACCTTATGCAACTGGAATTTATAAACAGGGATCATATCATTCATATACAGGTTCGGGGTTAGTGTATCTTATTGAAATTGTTTGCGAAGATGTATTCTCGCCATTCAAATCATTAACCTCTATGTTTGTTTTTTTTTTGTATGAATGATTCATGTTATTATATATATATATATATATATATATTTGGAAATACATTTTGGGGATTTAGAGTAATCATATATAGTAAGTAATCGAGACTAGACTAATCACCAGTAGAATGCAGAAAGCACATGGAAAAAACGGCCTCCCAGTACTTTCTGCATTCTGTTGAGGATTATTGTAGGCTCGATGGTTTACTATATATCATTACTCTAAATCCACAAAATTTCTTCACTTATCCTTGCTTGACCCAACTAATGCTCATGAGAAGTGGCTAGAGGTGCAAAGAAGATGTGGCTATTAAGTCACTGTTCCGTGGGTATTTGCATACTTGGAGGAGTATCACTACAGAACTAAATGGGAGGCGGTGCTATATCGAGTCTAGGCAGTTTCCTCTTCGTCACCGAGAACCGTTGGTCCAGTGGTATGACGTTTGCGTTATATATCTAGATGCTCTCTGTCGATGAGTCCCATATATATATATATATATATATATATATATATATATATATATATATATATATATATATATATATATGTGTGTGTGTGTGTGTGTGTGTGTGTGTGTGTGTGTATGAAGAAATATATTCATAAGATGTGCTATATTTATTGGATAAAGTGCTTAATATCAGAGACAGAGCTTGTGTAAATATAAAAGTGAACATAGAAATCAACACTTAGAGGCGACACTCTGTTTTATGGGTAGTACCCACAATGCACCACTGACCTATATATATATATATATATATATATATATATATATATAGTCGAGAAAAATAACATCACTCGTGGCCTGACGATTTCATCTAGCATGAAAACAGTCTGTCGCCTCTTCTCTGTTCACTTTATATATATATATATATATATATATATATATATATATATATATATATATATAAAGAGAGAGAGAGACACACACACAGACAGACAGAGAGATACAGAGTGACAGAGAGTAAGAAAGAGATGTAGATAGATACATTTACATTTATTTGTTCCCGATAGAATTAGATTCTGTTAACAGAATATTTGAGTGGAGAAGCGAGGATTTTCAAAACATCTATTTGGTAAAGTGTCTGCTTGTTGTGGGACTACATTTCGATCAAAACAAAGCAAAATTGTTTGTTCGAGAATTCCTTAGCGGCACGAAAATTGTACAATGACTAATTATAATTCTAATAATATAATGTCTAATTGCAGGTCCTTCATATCACCACGATGCTAAATGTCGTCCATTTTCAAAGGAAGTCGTTACAAGTTTCATTTGAGTTCTTCTATATATTTACCTGGAAAAAAACGATGCATTCATTAATAGGAACTGAAGTTAATGCATGCAAGATTTCACAGTTCTTGCCTCACTTCTTCCTAGTCAGCCTAAGAACTTTTCAGACGATCCTCGTATTTCATTTTAAAACTAGTTTAAAAAAAACAATTTTCAATACTTGTCGAAATTGACTAATATTTGCCTTAGAATGACAGTGAGGATTAAATATCATCTTATTTGGCAATTAAAATATTTATTTTTTATTTAAAACAAACTGCTTGATTGTCAGAATAAAAACTCTTCCAAGGTGTTACCTAAGTATTAAGGACATCAGAATTAAGCCGGTAAAGAAATTCAATTATGTGAGTAGTGTAATAACAGATAACAGCAAATGTGTAACAGAAATATGAAAGTGCCTAAGAATAACGAAATTAACCAATGAATTCAGGGATAGAAAAATGACGTATACAGACAATGCTAAAGTGCTGCATAATATGTAATCACCTACTTAGTTTGGTTTGGTCTGTTTTATTTTATGGCTTATCAACCCCAATTATTTAATGCCGACATTTTTTAAACAATTTTTTAATGCTCTTAATATTTTTTTTTTTTTTTTTTCAAAAGCATATTGCTGGCAATATTTGTTTAAAACTTGTATGGATAGTAAGATTTTTCCCAGAAATTTATTGCCTGTAATAATTTTTTTCTTCAAAAATTCATTGCTAGTAATATTTTTATACAAAACTGTATTGCTGGTATTAAAAACTATTTTTACACTTCCATAGTGTTTTGACCCCAGTTTGGGGGTTAACTCTTTGTCCGCAAGTGGAACCCTAACAGGTGCTACCACACCGGGTTATAGTTGACCTGGTAACAATTAAGAGATGCTTCTTCGCTTCTCAAAAACTCCTGATCAGAGGCCTTTCTGTCGCATATAATTCACCTTCTTATCCAGGACGCATTCTCAGAGCCGAGTTGTCCTTTTTACTGCAATTATGATGAGAGAATTTTACTTACAATGTCTGGGAGAGAGCTCATTATATAGCATTATCAACTGTCTAGTGATTTAGTGCTAGCACAGTAATTATTTGCATTAACTGCTGGATAATCTACACCCAAACTAGTGACGTTCTATCATCAGCGAGCAGATTCCGAATTTACACAGGTCGTGATTAACAGGTGTCTTGAGCGATCATTGGGACATAAAATCAACCGCGATCTCAAGTGGAATTCATATGTACGATCGATTGATAAATATTCTGAAATGATGAGCGGATCCTTGTACCATTCTACATGATCAAGCCAAAAATTAAGTACTTCTGTCATTCAAGAACAGGAACTGACCATTCTTTACATTCCAGTATCGATAAGGTCCAAAAGCGTCTCAACGTCTCTGTGGGTGTCGAACTTTTTTTTTTTTGACTCAGAAGGATGGTCGCAATGAAATGCAATCCTTACTTCCACCAGTTCTAAATTTCAAGACCGATCATACACCACGTATTGTAACGAATCATCCTCACTCCTTCGTATTTCATTGTTAAGATGTGAGGTCCACTGGAACATCTTCTTACCATCAAACAAATTCTAAGATCATGATTCCCCGATCGCTACAAACTTAAAATCTGGCGTCAACTGTTACCTTCATTATACATCCCCATAAACTATGCCTCTTAGTCTGTAACCCTCAAATTTGAGGGTCTCTTGGGCCTTTTAAAAATCTCTTCACAGATGAAAAATAAACTTCATCTTTATATTGAGATTAATGCCGAGAATATCATAAACAGACGAAGCTTATACAGAAATGAAAAAATGTTGAAATACGAAACATACTGAGGAATGACGGCTTGGAGAATCTAACACACGCAAGACATACAAAATGTCAACTTAATCAATGGGAAAAAATAGTGATCTACTGAGAAAATGATGACAGCACAAAGATGGGGTGTAAAGAAAAAAAAATTATTTAGGGTAATATAAGATGGGAAATTCTGAAGATCGATGAACGGGAAAGTTCTGAAAGCACTTGATACTTAATGGGAGAATGTGGTAACCAATGCAAATCTCAAGCAAACGTCACGCCGTATATAACAATAAATACTAGATCAACAACGAATCCTTTCCCGGAATGTGACCATAGGACCAGAGACACTGTGAAAGGAATCAGTTGTTAGATTTGCATAATTACATTGTATAATAAATATTATCGCATATATCAGGATAAACGAATGGAATAGAGATTTAATTATTTCCCTTTCTCTATTCTCACAGGTGATGAGTGTTTTGCATTTTTATATATATATATATATATATATATATGATACCAACGTCTCCTTTGAACGGTGGATTGTGAAATCTTCAGTACTGCACAATAGAATTTGTTGGTAATGTCCCTGAGTGTTCTTTTGTTGGGTTTCCTCTCAGCTCTAACAATCTTTCTCTCATCAACTGATGTTGCTTTCCATGGCCGAAATATTCTATGCTTGTTGCTCAGTAGACATATATTTTCGTGACGTACCAAATTGTTTTAGCTGTTTGGTGATGCCCAATATAAGTCAAATGTTTCTGATCGATTTTGTTTCTTTTCTAAGCCTCAAAATGGCTTACATTTTTCCCATAGACTGCTCTCTCGTCTTCACGTTGGTTTATCCGCTTTAACAAGGAAGGCAGCTTCTACAGGTGAACACCATATCTAAAACCAATAGTAGTCATTTAGATCTAGTTAATGTTTAAACAATCAATCTCAAAGGCAACCCCTGGGTAAGAAAAATCACCTGTCAGTTACGTATTTTTCTCTTATTCATCTTTTGATCATAAACTCAAATGTCTTCATTTAACAAAAAAAAGGAAATGATCTTGCCGTTCCAATATTTTTTTAGAGATTGTATACCTATATACGCACATATATATATATATATATATATATATATATATATATATATATATATATATATATATATATATAATAATACAAATCATATATACAAAAAGTAGATTATTATTATAAAATGGCGAAATCCCTTCGCTAACAAAATTTTAAAATTTCATTAACATACCAATCACTCGATGAATGTTATGATCCTTGTTTTTAAAATTATAAGCTGTATAAAGTCTTTCTTTTAATTCTAATAGCGAAGAGATTAATAATCTACTTTTTGTATGAATGATTCATTGTAATATAAATTGAACTGCACGACATATTATATATATATATATATATATATATATATATATATATATATATATATATATATATATTGAGTTACTGATTTGACATTCTAGTTGGTCAGTTCATTTAGATAAACGATTTTCCTCTTAAAATTTCCTAGCCACGAAGAATAAATACGGATATTTACTTTAGATTTTGATGAAAAAGCTAAGTCTCCGATGGCGCCAGTGAATTTGTAATTCTTTATTTCGGAACATATAGTTACACAAAGTGCGACGATTGAGATAACGTATTTGGCAGTGTGCCACTTAAGAGAAGTCAACATCATTCAATGAGTCATTATTTTCTAAGCAGTTAAAAAGAAAGGGGAAAATCTATATGCTGAAGCATTTGACTAAGGAAAAACTATTCTTTTTCCATCTCTCTTAATGTAGTACTGCCTATAGGTGCCTAACTATCAGTGAGTTATACATTTTTAATTTCTGAGTACATGTCTGGATGTATGAAGCATGATTGAGGAATCTTGTCCGAATTAAGAATGAACATTGAGGTGTCAACGAGTTTCAATCTTCCTCCGACTGTCAGAAAATTGGAATAAAACGCAAAGAGCTAAAAATAGAGCCGGAGACAGGAGCAGACCAAATCATGTGATGAAAACATGTCCACTACTGAATAATTAATGAAATATTGGTAATACGTAATGTTACTGCTTCAAACAAATAAAAAGGCCAGAAAGCGAACAAACTGAAACGATTTCTAAATTATATGTGTGGGGGAAACATTTAATTTCTGTTTTAAAACACACACACACACACACATATATATATATATATATATATATATATATATATATATAAATTAATTGATTTAAAATATGGTTATTTTCGCTACACAGTTCCAACCATGTTTCAAAAATAGAAGCTAAAACCCTAATTTTATTTTTGCAAATAAATTAAAAGCATTAGTTCTATTTCATCTTCAAGCGAATTAATGCTCTGTAAATTTACATTGAGCACTATTTTGTAAAAATAAAATATCTATAAGAACACCGGATTTTATATCTGTTCTTTCTTTTTATTTTTATATTTATATATATATATATATATATATATATATATATATATATATATATATATATATATATATATATATATACGTTATGTGATATATATAAATTAATTAGATTTAACAATAGATTGTAATAAGCAAAATTTATATGACATTTCAAAAAGCTAAGAAAGGAAATATAAATTAATTAGATAGTTTCTTATGTTTGAAATTTAATCTTTATACAGTCTTATTTTAATTTCTTTATAATATGTTTTCCATAAAGCATGTAAAGTAAATGTAAAGGTGAAAGCTGAGTACAAAAAAAACAAAAAAATTAGACCGATGAAAGTTTTCCTTAAAAATAACGAGGTAAATACTTTGTTCACTTAAATGTAAATAATTTCACTTTTCTCCTTCCGTAGAACAAATGATCCTCACGGAATCCATCAATATGTCATTTATCACCTATCAAGTGACGCGAAAGTTTATGACCTGCTTTGTTTTATTTTCATATTAAATCTTTTCGTCGCAGAAGCTAAGTTAAGCTTGGTTCAAAATATTTTAAATAATTTTTGAAAAAATGATAATTCATATTTAAAAGAATTTCAAAGAGAGATTTTCATTTTTTTTTATAAAATGGTCAATTTTGTTGACTAAAAAAAAACAAGATTTTAACGAAAATTTCGGACGTGCTAGGAACGATTAAAAAAATGTAAAAAAATACCTGCAAAATAATTTGATCTTTCCTCTTTTCGTCAAGTTTGGCGTCTATTTCCTCATCCTATGCTCTTTTTTTTAGCGATCTCGGGGAGGTACCTAATTTTTATTAAGTTACTGCAGTTATACTTTAAAGTAGCTGCCTGTTTCGTCTTTATATTTCTTACCGCGGCTGAAGGGGATGGCGTACACAAAGACCTTAATCCTGTTCTCTTTGAGTGGTATTACACGGAAGTAGTGTCTGCTAAGTGTTGAACAACTTTTGAGGGTTCTATATAGACCACAGAAATTTTGAATTTTTCCGATAATCCCTTCACATAGCATGGACAGGCCGATGCTCTTTTCTGAGTGTTGTTATATATTCGTGTACGATTCTAACCCTGTTTGTTGAAGTTGCTGCTCAGTATCCAGTGTATTTGTTAAGCTGTAGGCTAGAGTTTATACTAGCCATTTCTGGTTCTTATATCTCTGGGTCGCCACTAATAACTATTGTTTTATATTGTAAGCAGTTGATGATCCCTTTCTTTACACTGTATGGTAGTCGGAGTTGAAGCTGAGGTATTGTCCGCTGAATGTTGGCTTGCGTTTTACGAATGTCTTGAACCCAGTCTCTGTTCGCGTTATTAGCTCACCCAGGCATGCGAGATTGTTGTTGTTTTCTCTCTTCATTGTTAACTCTACCGATGATCTTATTGTGTTCATATCGCTTAGTAGAAGCTGAACCTCTTCTTTGGGTGGCTAGAGTATGAAAGTTTCATCCACGTATCTCAGCGATAATTTTGTCTTCAATGATGCGAATTCTAAAGTCATTTATCTGAAGTATTCCCTGTATAGTTTTGCCATTTCTGATAATAATGGCGAGTCGTTGCTAACCCTTCACCCTGTCGATATGTCTGCTCACATTCCGAAGTGTGTTGCTTGTGTACAGAATGTCATAATCTCCACCAGGTTATCTATTGATATACTGGTTGGTACTCCTAAGAATGAGTCCTAGGCAAGTCTGTACCTGACTAACGATAGTGACTCCTCAATGGGTACCTTGGTGAAAAAACTCGCCACGTCTAGGCTCACAATGTGTTTAGATTGGATGTGAGTATCTTTGATTATTTCCACGAAGTTGGCGGAGTTTTGAACATGTGAATGTGGCTTTCCAATTAATGGGACAATTATATCTACAAGAAATTGAATCAGAGGGTGGTGCACAGAGACTAGGCAGCTAACAATCGGCCTGTGGAATACGGGCATGGTGAATTTTAAGGAGACCATATATGTGAGGTACGTTAGTGTAATTCTGCGATAACTGGCTACATGGTTTTCTGGGGAGTGTTCCTTGTTTTGGATTAGGATCTGCAACTGTTTGTGTTGTTCTCATTGTTGGACATTTCTTCACTGTATCTCCCATTTCTAATGAAACCTTCCACTTTTTCCTTATATTCTGATGCTTCCGTTATTACAGTCGCATTGCATTTGTTAGCTGTTACTATGATGGTGTTTTCATTTTTCTGTAGGGTTCTGATTACAAGCTTCTCCATTTTCGTGGTTTCATTTGGGCGGCTTGGCTTTCTCCAGTATATGTCACACTTTCCATCTTAGCTCCTCCGCTCGAGTCTGCAGGATGTTCTAAGCTATTTCCTCAATTCGGATATTTATGTACAGTTATGGTATTCGCCTGATGGTTGCGGGGACGATGACACACTTGTTTAGTAGTAATTCCTCAGAGGCACTCAGCTGGTGTTGGCTGATTTTGATTACTGCCTTCACTGGGAGGGATAAACCTTGTGGGTCACGTTCTGATCTTTCAGCTTGTTTATTCTCTGTACTTGGCGGGCCTTCACTTCATCGAATTCGTGTCTGGAGGATTTATCCAGATTATGCTGTATTCTCTTTCGGTCTTCTCTGTTTGTAATTCTTTTGAAGAGAGCCTCAAACGTCTGAGAGATATCGGATTGCAGTTAGAGACGGTTATGTATAACACGGACAATATAACTATAGATGATTGGCAGAAGCTTGTCATTCTACTGTCGCATTGTGCGCACAGCCATTCGTTATTTTTTTAACATTATGCTTTTTATGTCCATTTTCTGGAATTTAGGCAGTTAAGACAAAATCGGTCGAGTGGATTCCAATCTTGTGACAGGACATCCATTTCATTAAAAATAAAGTGTTGATGGATATAGACAGAAGCGTTACAGTGTTCGCAAAGTCGATGAGATTTTCTTTGTCCTATATGCGTTTTGGTCATCCATATTAAAATCGACATTGTGTCATACTGCAATGAAGAAAATAAACGCAGAATCTGTTTCCATTGCTGGGTCTCTGCTTTTAGACAGTGTACATAGAACAATGAGCAAAAGCTTATATCGTAAAACCCAAAACCTCTCATTGAACTAAAAAACGGGGACTGATACCCGTGTGAAACTAGTCATAGTGATCGAAATCACACAATTCTCATACATTCACACAAGCTCGTTAGGTAGCTCGCTTGCTACTTTCCCCTATGTCCATTGTCATCGATATGTCTTTTGAGTGTTAAGTTTTCTAAGACCTCCTTTCTTATTATGTGTTAACTATAGTTTAACTGTCTCTTTCCGATTCATCTTCCGGTTATGTGTTCCTTTTGTTAAAACTTTCTTTAAGAGCCCATCGTTGTTTGAGCGCTCCGTCCATGGAATTATCAATATCCTTCTGTAGAACGACATTTCTGTTTTCTCCTGCTTATTCTTAATATATTTTGAGATTATAAAGACTTCACTGTTTTACAAGAAGATGAACACCATATAGCATTTCAAACGTTTCTTTGTTTTTAAAGAAATTTCCTTATTTCTTAAAA
>CAHIKZ030005269.1:1835000-1847500 GCA_903632075.3 Acanthosepion pharaonis | reverse complement strand
ACTTATACCTTTTCTCCTTCTCGCCATTGGCCTTAATTCTTTTCTCTGTCGGGTATTGGCCTTATATCGTTCTCCTTCTCGCTATTGAACTTATATCTTTTCTCCTTCTCGCTAATGGCCTTATTTCTTTTCTCTGTCAGTATTGGCCTTATATCTTTCTTCTTCTCGCTATTGGCCTTATTTCTTTTCTCTGTCAGTATTGGCCTTATAACTTTCTCCTTCTCGCTATTGGCCTTATTTCTTTTCTATGTCAGTATTGGCCTTATATGTTTCTCTTATATGTTCGAGCAGTACAAGGCCAAAGAACCACCCAAGGTAGAGAAATATTATTTGGCGTTGTAGGAGTGTAAGAAACGTTAAGAAGTGAAGTTCACGGGGCTATGCAGTAAAAGCCAATGTTGTCCTTGGTCAAGGTTTTAAAGATTGGGAAATCATCCTGCTGGGAGTTTATTCTTGGGAAACAATCTATCCAAATGGAACATAATTCTTGCAGTAGGAATATAAAGAGAAATGGAATAATTAAGGGATGTAGACCGTCGGAACACATTGCATAAACGTATCGATAGATCAGCGAGACGCACGAAACTTTTCGACTGTGGGAAAGCGGTTGTATTGTGGAAAATAATTCATCATCCGCAAGACCTTGTATATTCATTTGAACCCTATCAAGACTGGCCAGTTAGAACTGAGGAAGCCCAGAAATACCTCATATTAGGGTTGATGGGGCTATTGTAAAGCTACATTATAACATGGAGGGTTAGATACTTATTGAAGAGCAATAATGAAGAATGAATTCTAACAATATCTTTAGTAATAGGGCAGATATATAAGTTCTACTTGGGTCTGGGGAGAGTTTGAGATCCAATAGGCATTTAAGATAAGGAGCTTGCTTGAGATAACAGTCGTCCATCAAGAGAGCTGAACGTTTGGGGTTTATAACAATTATCTTCTGTTATTTATTCTTTCTTCGTAAATTTCTCCGTCAAAATCTGCTTTATTTTTATCTTGATTTTTCGTTTTAGTTTTATTTCACTCTCATTCTCTTATTCCCATTTATACTTAAGCTTGAAATAAATACTAAGTTTTCTCCTGAGCCGCCATCATCAATTTCGCATTTTACTTTCTTTCTTAATCATACAAGAATAGAAAGAAAGTTAACAATTGTAAATTTTCTTGCAGACTTCTTTCATTTGTACACTTCTTTCTTTCTTTCTTTCTTTCTTTTCCATTATTACGATTCTATCCCACGTTATCAGGACATATATACTTCTTTTTTACTTCGTTCTAAATAACTGCAACTTCATCAATATTCGCAACATACGAAAAACTTCTAAACAACCAACATCGTTTCTTTCTCTTGCTATTTCCTTCTTTCTACACTCGATGAAATATATTTCTTTTGCCTTTCTTTAAATTACGCCTTTTTATTATTCATGATCTTTTTATTCCACCCCATCATTTACTTGGACAACAGACACTTTTCGTTTTTTTTTCTTTCACCAGACAGAATTCTCTGCAAAAAATCCTTTATAAAACTTTAATATTTTTATCATTGTGTTACTTTTCTGTTTCACTATCGTCTTCTCAAAAATAGTTATTTTTGTTCTATATTTCTCCATACTTAATGTTTGAATGAAAATAAATATATACTCTGTTCCATTTTTCTCACATTGTGTTATAACGTTGACTCCCAGATTTTAGATTCCAACGTTAAGTTCAGCTGTTTTTTTTTTTTTTGGCCTGGCAGAGCCGTCATAATTTATTCTACCGACTCCTTCGCCGTCTTTATTCATATATTCATTATAATTTTATTCTGCTCACTCTATTCACTGCGCATTCTTCCCATTTTCTCTTTTGCTTCTGTTGTTCGATTGCCTATTTTGTATGCAACCGTTCGTCTCCGCGTCGCTCGTCACTCGCGTTAGAATAAGCGCCATCTGGAAAACTCACACACACAATGATGGGCTTTCTTGACGGCAACATTGGGAAATCTGTTCTTCAGAAATGTTCTCCACCTCCTTCTTATTTCGTTTCTATATTCCCTATTCTGCATTTTACACCCATCTATTTCCAAACACGCGTACACACACCCTTTATACACACACACGTGCGTGCACGCAAAAACACAAACACACACACATACACATATATGTATGTATGTATTTATTATAATTTTTTCATATAGAAAAAACAATTTACTCACGAAAAATGGAAAAAATTATAATAAATAATTATTCTTTTAGTATCGGTATTGAGCCCTCTTTTGAATTAATGCTGTGAATATGAGAATTTATATATTACTCTCGTTCTCATTATATTAGGATATATATATATATATATATATATATATATATATATATATATATATATATACGTTTCATTAAATAATATAGACAAGTGTTGTCTATTTATTTTATGTAAACTCTTTTCATAACTGGAGGAAATTACACATAGACTCACGGAAATTACCAATAAATCTGAAGCTCAACAGCGATTTAAAATTATAAAACCTGAATACATTATACAAAGGTAATATCACTCTTCCTAACAAAACTGATAAATACATTAACCTTTCCAACTATGAACTAACTAAACACCAAATAGAATTACTTAACCTTGGACCTAACTGCCATATATACCGTAAGTACAATCGACTAAAAATAAATAGAAATTGAGACCCTATAACAAAACATCGTTAAACTCCAGGATGAACAACTAATAGAAACTACACCAGAATTTAAAGACTTACTTAAGGCCGAGACATTCAAGGATCGGCATGATAAAAGCAGAAACTCCTCAAAAATACTTTCTAAACAACTGAAATTTGCCGCACAAGAACTACGCAACCACCCTGACATTATCGTAAAAAAAGCTGATAAGACCAACATTTTTGTCATCCTAAACAAATTGGATTACAAGAAAAAACTTGACCACATACTCCATGATCAGATAAAGTTTAAAAAACCTAACAAGAACCAGACCAACCAACTAAAATCAAACTTAATAAACTTATTAATGCTAATAATGATGAACAGAACTCTTTAAATCTCTGTAAAATTGTTGATGATTATAGACCTGGCTACATATATAAAAACACATAAACCTAACTATCCTCTCCGTCCTATCATATCGCAAATTCCAACTCCTGTATATCATCTAATGAAATACATTAACCAACTTATTACTCCCTACCTTCCTAGTAAATATAGTGTTAAGTCAACATTAGAAGTAATCCAAATCCTAAAAAGTGAAAAACCTGACAATGACATATCAAACTTATTTACCAATGTCCCTGTTAGTGAAACTATTGACATAATTATAAGAAATATATAGAGTAACTCATCTTTACCCCCACTTAAAATTAATCCTAATATATTAAGAAAACTACTATTAGCTTGTACTACTGAAGTCCCTTTCTTCGATCATAATAAATATATATATATATATATATATATATATATATATATATATATATATATATATATATATATATATATATACAATGTGATGGTGTCTCCATGGGTTCAGCACTGGGTCCGACATTTAGCAATTTCTACATGTCAAACCTTGAAAATAAGATATTTACAGATTATAAAAAAACATCAATCTACCTAAGATACGCTGATGATATTCTTTTGTTAGTTAAAAATACAGATGAAATACTTCAACTTCAAAAACTTTTCCAAAATAATTCTGTCCTTAAATTCACATATGAACTTAATACTAATAATAAAATCTCCTTCCTTGACATATTGATAAACACAAATAACAAATTTACTTCGCCATACAAAAAACCTACAAGCATAAATTCATGTACACTTAACTACAAGAGCGAATGCCCATATTACTACAAAAAATCAATTATAAAGATTCTAATACATCGTGCAGAGACTAATTCATCCACAAAACAGATTTTTTGCAGTGAACTAAAGAATATAAAACAGACACTTATTAATAATAGCTTTCCAAACTATATATCTGATGAACAAATAAGATGCTTTTTTTAGAAATCACAATACTAAGCAAATAGTACATAATACTGCTTCTACTGATCTCAAATAGATTAAACACCTATATCGTAATCAAATACATACTAATTATAAACAAGATGAAAATATACTAAAGAATCCTGTAAATACTAATATATCAACAACAGATACTAGAAAAAAAATTAAATTAATCATATACTACACTAAATCTAGTATATCCAACTTAATTCTTCGCAGCGATTCTTCTCCCCCGGTTTGCGATTTGCAAAAAAACAACATAGTTTATAAATTCAAGTGCCCTTTGGGAGATTGTATCTCCAACGATTTAAATAATGTTTATGTTGGTCACACCACACACTCGCTTTCACGACGCTTGACACTACATTAAAATGAAAACTCTAACATTTTTAGGCATTTAAAACAACATGCCTGCCCGCACATACAATTCCGTAAAATACTTGTCGAAAACATAATTATACTTCGATATGAAAACAATAGACAAAAACTAAAAGTCCTTGAAGCATTATACATTAAACAGTTGAAACCCAACCTACACAAAATCAACTATGGAATCTCTACAAATATCCTTAAATGTCTGTAGTTGGAGACGGAGGCCATTGGTTTTTGCCAACGGCTTTCCATACTTCATACTTCCACAATTCACTCTCGTGTGGTCATGTGTGGCGTCATGAGATGCGGTGCGATTTTCACTTCTAGCGTTTTATATGCAAGTGTTTATCGTTGCTTAGAGAACATCTATGTAAACATTCACAGACTGTCATCACTGTCTTGTCCGTATATTTCTTAATATGTTGTAACTGACATCCTTGATAATGGCTTAATGTAAGCCGAAAGATTAGATTGTATTAAAAAAAAATATGGATCAATATTGTGAATTTGTTTCTTCGTTCAATTATAATGTTATTAAACTTATTAGACGTTATGAAAAGAGTTTACATAAAATAAATAGACAGCACTTGTCTTTATTATATATATATATATATATATATATATATATATATATATATATATATATATATATATATATATGTTGGCAACATATTTTTGCCAACAGGGTATGTTAAATAATTTAGTCACATATCATGACTATTATTTTTTGCTGTTATCCTTTCAATTACGCGGGTTATTTTTCTAGTACACTTTGAAAATTGAGTATAGAAATGCCAAAATTTTCTTTCGAATAGTTTTTACTTACCCAAACACTTTCAATATAAACTGTGACCATATTCAGGGGGTTAAGTTCTTTGTGACTCTGTCCATGTATTTCTGTGAATTTAAAACATTTCAAAAGTTCGTTTTTTTTTAATGTTTATTTCAAAGTTCACAGTTCAAGTGTTTATTTTCCAGTATCAGGAGTTAAAAATTCTGCACAACCACATAAACACTGATCCAAGTAAAAAAAATAAAACTAATTTGTACTATACTAAATTTCATACAACCAACCTAGTTGTCCAAAACAATTCTTCTCCTTCAACTACCATCCTGCAAAAGGCCAACATTGTATACCAATTTAAATGTCCTTTAGGAAATTTATCTCTTAAGTTGGCTTTACTACAATGATGCGAACAAAGAGACTTACATTTCATTTGGCTGAACATAGCTCAATATATCAACACGTAATGAACACTCATGCCCACACTCACAAGTTAGACGGATATTAGTTGAAAATACTTTTATATTACTGATATGTCCTGGGAAGGGATTTATTTGTTCAAAGTAGCCAGGTGGCACGACAATCTAGCAGGTGACCATAATGAACTGGTCCTCGTCTTATTGGTAGGCAGTAGGCAAAGACAATAGGCGTCGACCATGTACCTCTACATCAGTCTGTATTTATTGCTGACACCGGCAAATCATATTACTCTGAGAGGGAACCCAGGTGTATGCATATTCATTACATAAATTACATGACAAAAAATAACAAGGAAAAACTAGAAATACTTGAAGCGCTTTAACTCAGATCTGAGTATACCAAAGTTCTTTTTGATATATATATATATATATATATATATATATATATATATATATATATATACGTATCAGCAGTAACCAATATATATATATATATATATATATATATATATATATATATATATATATATATATATAAAAAAAAAAAAAAATACTGCACATATGCTGGAAAAAAAAATGAAACAAAAGTACACCTGACCTTTGAAGTTTGAAATCTAGAACGCTGCAAGAACTAGAATTTGTCGTGACTTTGATCCGGTGATTTGCCCCATAGGCTAGGGCTGAAATATCAGAAGACAACAAGACAGGTAGGGGAGAAAATGAAATAACTCACTTCTTTCTAGCTTTCACAACAAAGATAGCGACTGGCGTTGCGTATAGCTGTTTGAAGAAGAAAGCAAATAAGCGCAATGGATATCCACAGATGATAACTGCGGGGAAAATTTTGGAGGAGAATCGGCGTTTGCACGAAGCTATTTCAAGTGTAAAACGGCGGAACATAAATGCCAATGTAGTAGCACGTTTAAATTTATGTAGTCGGAGTATCAGGAAAAATATTTTCTATTCGGGCTAGCAGGGAAAAAATGTGTTTTCAGAAGCACTGCCGTGAAAATTTTTGCAGAAAAGAAAAAGGGATGCCATATCACGTTGGTGAGATGGTAACTGAAGCCGAGATGTCTGGTTAGGTTCGATTACATTGCAGATCCTTCTATCGATTTCGATGAGAAGAGTATTCAATGCACGGACGAATGATATATTTATTTATATAAATCTATCTATCTATCTATCTATATATATATATATATATATATATATATATATATATATATAGAGAGAGAGAGAGAGAGAGAGAGTTAGATAAATCCAATGACTAGATATAAGCAACTGTATACGCGCGTGTTGGCGTGCATATACAGGCAAAACAAATAAAGAATCTTTATATATATATATATATATATATATATATATATATATATATATATATATATATATATATATATAATGAAATGTTAATGTTCAAAGTTAAATTAGACCTATAAACAGTAGTATTAAAAAGTGCTAGATTTTAAAATGTAGATCTTTTAAGTATCAAAAATTAGGAGATCAGCCAATTCCGTTACCTTGGTTTCAAACTGTTGGTATCTTCAGAAGAATTTTGTCAATTGTTCTCCTAACGGTTTATATTTTTTTTAATATTAATTTATGAAAGCTTTCTTATTTAAAAAATAAATTAATAAACGCACGACGTGACGTATTATAGAAGGGGAAGAGGAGGAGAAATCAAGCGTATTAGAAATATATCGGTTAGGGGTAAAATGAAATGTATATAACTTCGTTTTACCCTGGTTATATGAATTCAAAACGAATTTTTAGTATGTGTGCAACGGGTCAAAATTTCCATTATCTCATTCAAAAGTTTTTTTGTTTTTTTTTTTTTGTCTAGAAATGTTACTATATATAACTTTTCTTGCTGACAAATATTGCAGATATTGCGATGATTTTAGAATTTTTAAAATTTTTCAGTTTGCAAGAGAATCTTTGTTATTTTTCCTTTAATTTCCACACATGTTTGGCTTGCCTAGTTTAGTAGTATTTCTAAGACTATCTTGCTTGAAAGTTGATTTGTGATTATATTACCTGTTCAGTACACTTTATGTATATTTTCGTGGCCATTTGTAACTATTGCTTCTCCTTTCCAAATTACTGCTACAATGTTACAAATTCCATCTAATGGACATCTAATCTTATTTCTACAGTTGCATATTTCACTGTCAACAATGACTTGATGCACGTTAATTTCTGGAGATTTGTGTTTTTATTGTGGTTACTAAATTGTTAGTGCAATGTAGCATAATGTAACATTGTCCATATTAAATATTTAATGTCATTCGAAATTGATTAGTATAATATTGTTCAAATTTTACATTTAACCACTAAGTTAGAATGGGTGGAGTGGGGTGGGGAAGCAAATAATATATTTCTTTTCATCGGATTGTTTTTCATTTGTTGTTTTATTTGAAGTTTAATTTCCGGTTTAGGTATATGCCCGTTTCTTTAAAAGTTGTTTAAAATACTTTCTTTTTATTTTAGAAAATTACTTTACGAAAGGGATTTCTATATAAACCAGATTCTATTCTTTTATGTATGTGATTTCTTATATTCGCAGGGTGGCTGGATTAATTTAATTCAAAATCCAAATATTTGAAAACTTTCTTATTCATTTTCGAATTCTATTTCAAATTCGAGAAGAATTTGAAAAGCACTTTTCTTGTACTCTCATTTGTTCTTCTGTTGATTTCATATAAAAGACGTATTAAAGACTATTAAGTGTGAAACTGTAGCACCATCAAATAAAAACTTGTGGTACATCAAAGTCGTCTTTTTTATATTTTTTAATGCAATCTTCTACATTGTGGAATAGAATTATTTTATGGCAATGTAAATAATGTCCACATGTTCAGGTGTTATATATATTTACGAAGCTTTTGGTGAAATACAGAATCTCAATCAGATTTCGTTTTAGATATAGATATATAAATGTTTTTTTTTTCATGTTGTTTTTTTTAAATACATATTTATCTTAATTTTTAATTTTATAGAACCATAAAATGCACAAAATTGTGTCCTTCTGCAGATTATCATGTGTAGCGATCGTTAATGAGTTGCACATTTTTTTCAGTGTTTCATGGCTTCTTTTACCAAATTCAGTTTTGGTTGGGTTTATTAAAAGAAGGATTACTGGTGAATTTATCTTAATAGTCCTTTAGAGTTAGAAATGATTGCTTACAGCATAATAAACCGACCCTGTTACTTAAACCTAGTTTCACTCTCGTTTATACTTTTCTTGTACGAGTTTTGTGCTTTTTGTATTTGTTAGTGTTTTCTTAATTTATTTTTTTCCAAGAAATGTCCAGATTCATCGCATAAATGTGCTTTGTTTTGTTTCCTTTAACTAGAATGTTTAATTCTTTTTTTAATAATTTATTTAATTTTTTTCATTCCAAAAGTTAATAATTTTTTGAATTTCTTATTAACATTGGTTAATTTAATGTTGTCTATCATATGTATAAATACATATATATATATAGAATCCAGGTAGAACTCAATGTCCAGGACAGAGTAAGGATATAATAAAAAGGCTTAAACAATAATATTCCATGGTCATAATTTATTCCATTGGAAACGTAAATACGATTGTATGTCTGATGAATTGGATCGTATTTACGTTTCCTATGGAATAGATTATGACCATGGAATGTTAGTGTTTAAGCCTTTTTATTATATATATATATATATATATATATATATATATTATGTCATATGTGTGTGCGGATATATATTTTTGTATATATGAGTGTACATATATTAAAATAGTACAAAACTAGTACTAAACTTTAGTACTAGTTTTGTACTATGTTAAATTATGAATCAGTGTCCATTCCATGAGCATCATCATACTTGTTTTTAAATAAACAATAAGCTATATTTTGTGTCCGACGAGTTGGGTAATCAATGAAACTTAAGTTGCACGCCAAACGTAGGTATATGTGTATTTATTAATACAAGTTTCTTGGCTCTGTCTAATCCTGTTGAGCACTATTTGTCTACACCTCAATGCTAAATTTCTTTGCTTACCAACGTATGCACGCCAGAACACGCATATACATTCGCCAATATCTTCTTATGTTATTTCTCTAAACTTATACATACATACCTATATATATATATATATATATATATATATATATATATATATATATATATATATATATATATATATATATATATATGTGTGTGTGTGTGTGATTTTGTGTACCTGTGTCGTAAATCTTAATCACGCGTGAAGTGAAGACTTTGTGTAAACATCACTTATTACTAATTAGATGAACAGGCCAATATTGAGACAGGATGTCTATAAATTTTCATTCCAATTGGACATAGTTTTATCATTTTTCTATTATATTTTTCAGTAATATATTTTTCATGCATACATTAATTCCAGAGCAGCAACTGTATAAATAAACATTTTAGGGATAGGCATTGTTTTACATAGGTGCAACTGATTGTGTTCTTTTTTTTTTTCATTTCACACGAAGTTAGAAGTTTTGAAAGCTTGATTTTGGGAAGATTAGAAATCATTGATCCTTTTGTACTCCACCCATTTTCGTTTTCAGTTTTACACGAAAAAGAAAATGACAGCGGCGAGAAAGCTTCCATCTTTGCATTCTTTCAAATACTGAAGTTAGTTTTACTCTTGTCGTTGGGCGATAAGATTGCAAATCTGAAATCGAAGTGCAAATTCGACTGAAGTCATGTTCAAAGGAAAATCTCCAAAAGTAACGAATCAACGCTTCCGATAAACATTCTTAGAAATGCCGCACCTTAATAATATCTGCTTAGTAAACAGCCAAAACAAAAAATGTATAAAGTAAAATAGGAACTGCTTTTTGAGAAGGTTACGCCATTGCATACTTTGCAAACAGAAACTAATGGTATTATTGCAATGTCTGTAAGAGAATCATTTACGAGAATATGCTTCATCAGATTAATCGCACAGACAGAGATCGAAAACCACAAAAGGAGAATGTGCTTTCTTATTGAAGACTGTAATGTATTTTTGAAGATCTTAAAGAAACTATCAAAATACAAGGATCTTGTAATGGAAATCTAAAAGACGTGGCTCATGACAACATCAATATTTCCATTTGTGGTTGAAGCTCTTGCATTTCTTGGGAAAAGTATCTGATAGACACATTGACGGGATATTTGATACGTCATGCCTTAAATAAATACAACAATTTTTTTCGCAAATAAAGCTAACGCCTTAGGAGAGATTTTATATAAAATATTTTCGCTCTAAGGTTTGTTTGTTTATATATTTAAAAAGATATTCAGTGGGAAATATAATGATGCCATTTATGACCTTCAACTTCTACTTTGGACGCGGAAAGGAATGAGTATACAAAAAATCAGATAATAATAATAATAATAATAATAATAATAATAATAATATTGATAATCTTGTATCAGGTTGCATGGTATTAGCACCCACTGAATATAAAACCCGGCATGACAGAGTTGACAATATCTGCACTCGAAAATCTGCAACTTATACGGAAAGGAAGTCGTATGAACACCACCCAGACCCGATTACAGAGATAGGACCTGTTACAATTTTATGGGATTACACAATACACACAGACAGAACAATCAAATCTAACCGCCCAGACATTGTTATTAGAGAAACCAAAAAGTGTCTACTTAATGATATGGAAGTCCCTGCTGATTGCAATGTATCTTTGAAGATCTTCAAAAATCTATAAAAATACAAGGACCTTGAAATCGAATTCTCAAAAATGTGACACATGAGAACATCAAGAATCCTTGTTGTATTTGGAGCCCTTGGATTGGTTAGAAAATATTCCAGTAGACTAATTGAAGAGATTCCTGAACCCCATACCTTAAAGAAATCCAAAGAAATGTTTGCACGAGTACAGCCCACACCTTTACGAAGGCTTTTTTTTAGATATATATATATATATATATATATATATATATATATATATATATATATATATATATATATATATTGTCAGTGGAAAATGTCATGATGCTATTTCTAACATTAGTTCTCTGGCGGGACCAGGAACGATACCTGTACACACCAGAAATCAAAGGGAATATAATAATAATAATAATAATAATAATAATAATAATAATAATAATAATTCGATGCAATTGTAGCTTAACTAAAGTCCAATCAATATAGACATAATTAACTCTTAATTAATAATTTTGTTGATTATTCCCCATTATATGCTACGCCAGGTTTATACAGTTTTTTTTTTTTATTTAGAATTACCTTTCTTTTAGACTGTTTTTCTTTACGCGAGATTATATGAAAAAAATATTTACTATCACAATCAGTAAAATAGCACGTTGTTATGTTAAAAAATGTTTGCGATTGAAGATGTGCACTAAAATAAAATAATTTATTTAAACGGAAAAAATCTTGACAGTGCCGCTATTGACTCTTATAAAAATATAAATCTGCGCCCCAGGTTTTTCAAACATGTTAATTCCTGGAAGAAGTTATCAAACCAACATGCATATCTATGAAAATATTTAAAATTAAAAGATAACGGTTAAATTCATAACCTCCTGTTATCTGAAATGTATATAATACAAGGATAGCTACTGACATTTATATATTAGAAATTATTACGTCACTTAGCATCATCCCAAATTTACCGATACTCAACAGTTAATCTGTTGAATAGTTATTTCTCTTAAAACTAAAATCATAGAATAAAAATATGATAGAGGACTTTTATTTACAAAGCAAAAACAATCCTAGACAAAAATTTTGTTTTATATTTTAATGCCAATTGTCAGCCTTTTATTAATACCTCCAAATATATTATGATATATTTCATATATGATCAATCTGTCTCCTGAATGAATTTCTTAAAAACCGAATTCTTTTTCTTTTTTTGTTTCCTGTAAATGGCACTCTTA
>CAHIKZ030005269.1:1827500-1830000 GCA_903632075.3 Acanthosepion pharaonis | reverse complement strand
ATAAATTGAAGTGAAAGATGAGGTACCTCACTTGAATAGATTTCTCATATCATTTGGCTCTGAGCAATAATATTTCACCTGGATTTCTGCCAAATCTTTCGCCGAGCTGAATAATGCTGTGAATTCTTGAAAACAGTAAAACCTCTGGGAAAATATCGAAGTCAGTAAAGTGCAGAAACGGGTAAAATCGAATTGTAACTCACGTCAGATTTCAATACAAGTCATGTTTCCCAAGCTTATCATAGTCTGGCACAAGGCAGCAGCATGTAGCTATTTTTCAAGTAACCGTCTCTCAGTTATTAATTAATACCTGATATGTATGTATTTTAACTTTATATAAGTAAATTCAACAATAAAAAGGCAAACATAACTGAGCTAATGATCAGTTGTATCGTTTGGTTTGGTTTGTTTTACGGCATATCAACCACAATGGGTTATTTGATGCCGACAAAATTTTTATTGCTGGTAATGTTTTTTTTTAAAATCTATTTCTGGGAATATTTTTTCCTTGAAGAAATCTATAGCTGGTAATATTTTTTTCAAAGAATGTATAGCTGTTTGTATTGTTCGTATGTTTTTTAAAGTTTTGCTGATAATAACTTTTCCTTCAAGAATTATTACTGGTAATATTTTCTTTCATTACAAAGTATTTCTTGTATTAAAACCTATTTTTACACAAGTGTGGACGTTAACTATTTGTCCATATCTGTGACCTTAACAGGTTCTACTACACCGGGTCAAGGTGGACCAAGGAACACCCGCAATTAAGAGGTAGTTCCACGCTCCTCAAAACCTCCTGATCAGAGGCCTTGCAGTCGGACGTAGTTTTTCGTCTTACCCAGGACGCAGATGTAGTTTATCGTCATAGCCAGGACGGAATGATCGGTTGTACAATTTTTTTTAAAAGTCATAGAAATACTTTAACACTATTACGTGTTTATTATTTATGCAAATAAACATTAAAACGTTTAATGATATTTCTTGGCGCACGACGTTGAGGAAGTGTTTATGTCGGGAAACATTTAATCAACAATGCTCGTTCTGCATAACATCGCTTTATTTTCAAGACATCTGCACCTGTCTATCTGCATACTGTCTATTCGCTAGACATTTTAAAAAAATCTCTAGCTACGATTGTTGCTGCTGAGCATGTCAATGTTTCCCCGATGTCTGTAAGAACTTTCAATGATCAACATGGAATTTAATGTTAATAATAAAAAAATATTCTAAGGTAAGTTAATCTTTGTTTGCTATAATATGTACTATAATATGTACAGCCTTATAGATTTCAAACTAGAGTCTGCATTCCTTGTCATAGAGTGAATCAAACGAGTCATGTGTATTAGAGTGAAGACGTGAAATGTAGCCTCAAATCTACCAGCTACATATTAGTGCTTCACTAGATTTAAATATATGTCATTTAGATGGAAAAGTTGGCCGACACTGTTAAAATATATAGGCGCTCCACTCGAGAGCGAAAATTCAGTGTGTTTCATCCTACTGTGTGAATAATTTCCACGCTCGGAGAAAGCTCCAATAACAATAACACTTCCTACGCTGATATTAGCTGTCGAAGTCCTGAAGACAATTATTTTGTACATGAGAGATTTATTCGTGCGATCTTCTTAGCATTTGCAGAGATTACGCTGCCATAATTAACAATTAGTGAAGTGAAATTCCTTAAAATGAAGACTCAAATATCGTTTACAAAAGTAACACTAATTTATAAAAAAAGAAACACGTTTAAGTATTCGCTAACCCCAAAACTAAAATTTGCGTTAGTCGTTTTTTACCGCTGTTGATATTGTTGAAGATTTTAAGGACACAGATTTAAAGAATGTCCTCGAGAGTTATACGAGTGTCTGTAAATTAAATGGAATCTTTTCAATGGTTTATACCATTTTGGATATCTCCCCCATCCTATAATATTATTGATTTTTCCGAAAAAAGAGTAGCATAAAAACAATTTTTTATATTTTTGCACAAATACGGTAAATAGTTTTTTTTTTTTTTTAAGAATCCACACAATATGTAAAAATCAAATAAATAAATGTTAAGTTGTATCGATTTTTGTCACAAGCCTCAGTTTAACCGCGATAACTATTTAATTAAATTAGAAGCAAAATACTTGGGTAGGAGTATTACAAATAAAGAATTTATGTTAATTTCCACTAAATAAAGACAAAAAACCTAAGCTTGCCAAGGTATATATAAATATGTGAGATTGTGTGTAAATATATAATAATATTTCTTTGCATATGCATTCATTTATAAGATATAGTATTAAATAAATCGACCGTAATTTACAACAATGTGGAAGGTTTAATGCCAAATCAGCAGACGTTACCAATATGTCCGTATATTCTTACAATTGAGCATGTGTATTTTCTGACACAATAAAAATGGCTGAAACTGTACATAGTTTGTCAAAAATAGAAATATAGCTTAGTATTAACATGCCAATGAATTTTTTGCTGTTTTGCCGAACATGTAATAAATA
>CAHIKZ030005269.1:1810000-1822500 GCA_903632075.3 Acanthosepion pharaonis | reverse complement strand
AAGTTCAGGAAACCTATGTTATACAACATGTATTATAAATCAGAATAAATTTACACTATTTACATTATTCGGACTATTTTCCTCATCTTTGACGCCATATTTATTACAACGTTTCGGTGATTGTAATGTCGAACTCAACCCTTTATTTCGCTCATTGGAGTAGACTGTTCTAGTTCCACGTGCCATGTTTAATGGATGTCAATTATCAGTTATCTCCTGATAATCCCCCTCTCCAAGTTATCCACTGCCTTAACCAGGTATTGAACTCACACTCTTTGGGTCCTGTCACTGGATCCAACTAACGCCTTTATACACTGTGCCATGTGTCCTTGAAACGTTGTAATTAATATGGCGACAAAGATGAGGACAACAGTCCGAATAATGTAAACAGTGTACATAATACGTCATCTCAGAAATATAGACAGATACAGAAAGGCCGAAACGTTGTAATAAATATGGCGACAAAGATGAGGACAACAGTCCGAATAATTTAAATAGTGTACGTAATACGTCATCTCAGAAATATAGACAGATACAGAAAGGCCGAAACGTTGTAATAAATATGGCAACAAAGATGAGGACAATAGTCCGAATAATGTAAATAGTGTACGTAATACCTCATCTCTGAAATATAGACAGATAGAGAATGGATTTATTACATCATTTCTTTTTATACTTAATGCCATGTACCTTCAGATCTTGCACTATTTTGTCTCCTCGCAGAATCATTTCATGTATTGAATGTAATTTGAAATTACAGCCTCTTAGATTGACTGCTACACAAGCCTAGCGATCCTAATCTATCTCCTGTTTGTCACACAGCTCGGAAGAATAGATGTGGCCATGCCTTTCCCAATGGAATCTGTGTGAAAGTAAACGTAGAGTAGGTGAGAATTTGAGCTCGGATCTCTTATTTAACATCATACATCACTTTCTCCCTTACCTTTTTCTCCTTCTTTGTCTCTCCCTCTCCTCCACTCAGTACGAGCTAAATTCCATTCGACGCTACTTGATGAGAGAACCTTTGGCTATACCAATCAGATTCATCCGTTATTATGCATTCAACTTTCAATCCCACTCGCACTGGATAAGTACAAGTCTCCTAAGGTATGAAATGTAGAATGAATATCTAAACAAAAAATATCGAATATCGACCTGTAAATAACCTATCCAGAGATGACCTACTTTCTTGCGCGGTGAGGCAATGTGTCTTATATTAAACACTATTACACTTACAGAAGAAAAAAAAAGGCTTCATGTTTTAGAAAATAAGGAAAAATATCAAATCATTCGAAAAATTTGTTAACACATAAAGAAAAATTAGGAAAACATTTCCGTATATAAGGACTGTTATTTAAGAGAAATCACTGAATATCATATTTTAACATTCCATTCAGTAGTCCCTGTTGCTGTAATAATAATTCATTTTGATTACAGATCCAAATACACGTTGAATAAGTAATCTTAGTAATCGTGAAGTGAGTTATCAAGCAGAATTCTTGAAATATTGTAGAGTCCAGCAGACAAAGTAAAATATTATATAAAGAATAAACATCTCAGTATGATTCGTGGCAAGATATATCGGGGTACATGCATTTTTCTTACTTCCTTTCACCAAAGGTTCATTGTTTGCTCAAGGTAGATGATTACTGATTTTTTTTTTCTAAAGGAGTACATGGCGGGAGCAACAGGTGCGTATTATTTAGTATGATAGATAAAGATTGATATTCGACTTGGAAAATATAACTCATCTCTCGTGTCGTAATCATAACATCTAAAATTTAAAAAATAAATAAAATGACATATATTGGTTTGCAGGTTTAAACTAAATGAAACATACTTTCAAAAAAGTTCCTTAACTTTTAAGCGTAAGAGTATAGAAATCCAAACATTGTTTAAAAACTAGGATTATGCCAATTATATTGTCAATTCAGATCTAAACTCTCATAAGGACACCACACATTGCATTCAACTTACTCTGAGATATCTAAACTAGTGGTTCCCAAATGATTTTGGGCCATACCCAACTGTGTTATTTCAAAAATTTTGTGTGTCCCCCCGCCCTGTAAAATTTAAATATTACATATTCAAGATTTTAATGCAATTCACGTTAAAGAATGTTAAACAACCATTAACTTCGTCTCTGAGCAAGCTTCCAAACACCATGGCGTCCATGAAAGAGAAAAATAACCAAAAAGAGAGATAGTTATATATATATATATATATATATATATATATATATATATATATATATATATATATACTAGCAGCATGGCCCGACGTTTCCCGTGCTTGATTAAAAAATCATACGACTCATACAGCAATCGCTATCACTTGACTTGAAATATTTTGCCCTTCCTTGCCGTTCTGATGTTGCTACATGCCTTACTTCTTGCCTATCTCACACTGCGAATTTTTTTTTTAAGCTCTGTACTAAACATTATATCTCTTACGAAAAAAGAACTAAACAAAATGAACACAAAACGATCAGCTTTAAAAAAAGACTCGTAACTGGAAAAACCGAATGAAAAAAAGAATGTTAACAACAAATACATTTTCACACCCAACCAAGTTCTGCGGAATCAGAATCAACGTTGAGTTTAAGCAAGCGAATGAGCCAACTGGAATAAAGTGCTATGAAAATTTAAATTTGTCCCACTTGTGACGAATGCAGCTATCGATTTTTTTTGCATGCTAGTTAAAATTCGTGTCAATCAGTTGTTGGCTCTCACGCTGACCAATAGAATCTTCCTGCCTATTCGTGGCATCCAGCTATTGGCTCTCACTCTGGCCAGTACAAAATGGCCGAAACTACATGAAAAAGCATGAAAAAATCGATTATTTCCACTATCGATGGAAATGCAATGTCGGTCTTGAATGGCGGGAATATAAAATATTTTTAATGAAAGCTTATTCTGTAATATACGTTCATCATTTTAATCATGAAATATTAATGCCAAATGAAATTTAATCTCATCAAAAAATGACAATTAGTGCGATTCATGTGCGTCATGACTGCTACAGATAGATATTTTATTACGTACCAAGTTAGTCAGCTTAAGCCCCCTAGGCTCCTTGTTTAGTGATATCCAGTCAATTTCTTTCTTCAATAACAACACATTTACACATGTACGTACATACACATATAATATCTTTATCTATGCATAGTGTATATGCATCTTTTGAATTAACACGTATTAATATTAACACTCTCACTCAGACTCACTAGAAAACAATTCACTGTTTATAACTCATTCTCGAATTGCACTCCCCACTTATTCCGTTGGTATACTAAGCCGAAGGGTGCATATCCTACGCATGTCCCACCAAAATATTGCCATGCCTCACCGGTGGGGTATGCACACCACTTTGCGAATCATTGATCTAAACTGTTTTTTTATACATTTTTATAGGACCATATATTTATCCGATTAACACCTATTTTTAAGCACAACGATTTTCTAAAAGGGTCATCTAAATATGAGTAAGTCATATTTTATTATTTAAATTTTATTCGTACAGATTTAAATTACCATTCCTCCTTCAAATAACTAATAGACTTTACGGTATTTTTACAAATAATTATATGATAATTTCATTTCGTATTTCAAAAAATATTAATTATTGATCATGTATATATATGTATGTTTCTTCTCCCTTTTTTATTTTTAGTTATTTAATTTTTTGCCAAAATTAATTATTCTAAGGAAAATATTTTACAGTGCCTATAAAAAATACCTATTTCCTTTCTTTGATTGAGTAAATTTTTATTTTTTCAGAAACTTAATAATGAATAATTTTTCATGTATGCACAAAGGACATGGGTCATTTAATGACCTACCAGCTCTATCTTTTCTTATTAATTTCCATTTTAATGTTGGTGTTTTATTGGCTTCTTTTAAATGCCAGAAATATTTAGATAGGAACGTTTGATTTCGGTATTTATTAATATTAAAGTACGTTTGATGTGGGTTCTATCTTCTTTTGAATTCATTCCTTGTGCGTCCAATGTAGAATTTAACCATTTCTAAATCTCCAACAGATGAGATATTGCTTTGATAATCTACTGATTAAATACGACATTTATTATCAACAGGGCAGGTTTGAGGATTTCTACAGTAACAAAATGTGTCTTTATCTTCATTTCTTTTTATTTCTGGAACTATATTTATTGATTTTGTTATAAGGTGTTTCTGAAAGATGTTAGCATTATGTTTCTTAATAATCATTTCTATGTTTTCAGCACAAATGTAACTTAATTTTAGGGTAGTTTTAATAAAAATATACTGAGTTTACAATCTCTAGTAGAGTGTTTATCAATTAATGCATGGAATATTTGTCCCAACTTATTTCTTTAAATATGTTGTATGGGAGTGATTAACAAATGATTTTTTTATTTCTATTTTTTTTTTGTATAATCGCCATTTTCATTTCATATATAATTGAGTTTTGGGGATTTATAGTCACTGTTTTTTAGAGCTTTATTAAAAAAAAATATTATATTTATAGAATATTTTCTCATTTTCTGAATTTGTACTTTTACTTTTATCGATAGACACTGGAATTTAAGTTTAATTATTATAATTAAATTTACAATTATAGTTTCAGTTTTGAAACAAGGCAATTTCTGAGTCGATATGGAATCATATTTTTAAAAAGAAAATAATTATAATATGCCCTACCGTTTATATGGATCACTGCTTTTTTTGTAAATATAATAATAATGGCGATGTACACCGGATTATAAATATTCCTCTTCTTTCTTGTTAATTTAATATATATATATATATATATAATTTTCCCTCGTTTTTATTATTTAAATGTTTAAATTTTCAACTCATTTATTACTTCTTAACATCTCTGAGGTGACATGAGCTATAAGAAAGTTTTGAAGGTCAAAGGAGCTATTCTAATTTTTGTTCTCTGTTATAATAAATTCATTTAGCTCTTTTTGTGGATCAGTTTCAATATTTTATATTATTAGGATTCACTGGATTATATACCAACATATTATTACCCATCTGTATATATATATATATATATATATATATATATATATATATATATATATATATATATATATATATATATATTCCATTGATTTCTGCATTTCGAGTAACATCACACATATTTTAAATGGTAAATTTCGACTTAATGTTACCTGTCAGCATGTGACTGCACTTCAGAAGTTAACAGCGAACCACATATTAAGATTAAAGATTTAATTATCAGTGCTTTTCAAGTGGTTCCTTAATTGGATTCCATTTAGTACGCATGTTTTGTATTTATTAACATTTCAGTTTGTTTTAAAGGACTAGATTAAATGCAATATTATATATTTGTACAACTTGACTTCTTTAAAAAAGATATTCGATGTTTCTGGCTTTTATAAATGTGGTTGTAAATATTACTCAAAACATTTAACCATAGGCAAAATACTATTTCTGACTGTCTTTTTTATTTGGACTTTATTTTTTATCCATCCATTTATTCATCTATGTCTTCAAACTTTTTTTTATTATTTATTTGATATATCCTCCGATATTCTTCTTCTCCCTTTGTTATAAATTGGCTTATTGGTTTATATTAATTGAGTGGGTTAGTAATATGCAAATTTCTTGAACCTTGCGTTTCATTTCTGTGTTTAAAAAAATTATTTGTTCTTATATGTTTAATGTTTATATTTCTCTTCTGTTTTTTTACACGTTTTCTCTTATCTAAAATATCAATTTTAACACTTAGAAAACAAGTCGACATTTTACTTGTAAGGAAGCAAATAAAAGTAAAAAAAAATTCACTTAAATTTCAAATCAAAAACACTGTTCCAATATCCACACTGCGTATTTTCTCTCACCCAGTTTTCGTCGTATTGACTATCTAACTAAGTGCGACGAATGTTTATCGGGCTGTTACTAATATTTGTGAAAAAATTTCCATGATTTATCTAGTTATCGCTTTGTAGGCGCTGAAGCGTTTTGAGAAATTATGCAAAGCCAGTCAATATCAGAAGGAAGTGTGTGCTTTACAAGTTGAACTCGCAAGAAAGAAAATCAAAAACAAAAAAGAACAAATAATGTTCTAACCTCTGGTTGATCGGGGCAAATTTATGACAGGCGAAAAATGTTTACTTTTCAATAGTATTCCTCTCAGCACGAGACGGGTCACATCATATAATGAAAAAGAAAAGAGAAAAAGAAAAGAAATAATTATTTAGATATTTATACCTACTAACATTGTTACATCTTTCTTTTCGCCTTTTACCTTTTTAAACAACGGCCTTTAGTTTACTTAAAATGATCAAACTAATTCTATCTAACTAGGTCCAAACAATGACTATGAATTCTATGAATCGTTTTAGGGAGAATAAACGACAACCCTTCTAACAATGACAAGATTATGATACCAAAAATAAAAAACAATATAAGACTTCTTCCCATTTGACCTGCGTCCTTTGAGGACATGCACAACTTGCTATCATGAGATGCTTTATGAAATATCTGTCGGAGTATTAGCCCTGATCTGCCATTAATTTATACATGGCCGTTAGGTAGATTACCCGTTGTTTGCCTCTGTCTAACTTCTCCTCAATATGTCATGTGACTTTCAAATTTTTCAAGCGTTTTTTCCTCATTATCTGTTTTATATATTCTAAATCATCATTTGTGATCCTAAGCAATAAATAGGCTTGCAATAAAAATAGACTGTAAGATTAGTAACAAGTTTCCTATTACTAACAATATTTGTATTTAAGATTATATTTGATTCTATCAAAAAATAATTTGTTTTAATTTCATGTATACTGTATATTTCTATAATAATATTTCTTTAGAATATTTTCAAATCCATCTTGAATGACTGGCAGTCTTTTATCACTGAGTTTTCATGATGATAAGCGGTAAGAAATAGTCTTCTTATATTAGATTTTATTTCACGGGGCAAAGGATTTTTTAAAACTAAACACATTCTTGGAGAAATACGGCGAGTCATTTTTATATTACTTTAGAGATTTCGAATTCAACATGGCGCGTCGGCGGCACTTAATCCAACTTTGAAATAATGCTTCGAAATTGCCAGAATCACGTTAATTGTATCCATGAATATAACACCGGAAACATAAAATAGACTGTAATAGTGCTTTAAACAACAACAACAACAATAATGATAATATCAAAATGAACTTTCACGCAGACATCGTTATCAGAGACCGCAAACACAATATAAGTGCCTGCAGACTGCAATGTATCTTTGAAGATCTTTGTTATGGGGTCCACTCCTTTTTCATATAAGTGGACTCTACCAGTGTTACTTGGAGTGCTGCCGTTAAATACCCAGAGTTAGACAGTCAGAGGGGATATACGGATAGTGAGAGAATATACGAACGGAGATATTGTGAGGTAACCTCTGGTAGAAGTCATTTACAAGCACGTAGACTCTAAGGAAGTCCTACTTCGAGACTGTATATATCTATCTGTATTTGCTACTAACTGCGTTACTGGATTTACTAACAGTATTACCCTTTGTATTATTGTGTAAATACATTTTATATCTTATATTTAATTATTGCGTTTGTCATTCCTTGGAGACCGAATTCATCTCGGAATCCACCACAATCTTAAAAAAAAACTATCGAAATACAAGGACCTTGAAATCGAAATCTCTAACCTGTGGGACATGGCAACATCAGGAAATCCAGTTGTAGTTGGAGCCCCCTCAGATGGATTGAAAAAGGTTACAACAGACTCATTAAAGTGATTCCTGGCAAATTATTACTTAAGAAAATGCAACTTTTTTTCCACGACAACAGCCCACAACTTACGAAGGGCTTTATCTATGTAAAATATGTGTGATTTTTTTTTTAAATTGTTCACTAGAAAATGTCATGATGCCATTTCGGAACCCGGAAAAGAAATGAGTACGGATAGAAGCCATCTTTTTTTAGCTTGTAAGAAGCAAATTTGTTGCTTACCAAGCTGACATAATTTTCATATATTTCACAGTAAGAAATAATGTAACTTCATTATTTCAAATGTATTGTTAATCATAGATGGAATTGTGTGAAATCGGTAATAAAAAATCAGAATATTTGATTAAATGTTGCCTATTTTTTTTTGTATTTATTTTAATTTAGAAATCGACTAAAAGAAATCGAAATAAAACGGTGTTAAAAAGATTTAAATAAAAATAATAAAAGTTTCATATGTGAAATAATAATAATATTTGTTAATAAAACTTTTATTACTTATTATCTCAAGAATAAACATTACAGTATGAGCAAAAAATAGTCATTATGTACAAATATTGTCAACGTTTTTTCTATGAATCTTAAGCAATAACTAAAAGAATTCATTCAATATATTGAGTTTTCTCTTGAAATAAAGTGTTATCTTGATTATATACTGAGTATAACTTTCCATTCTCTCCTCGAAAATAGGTAAATAATCTCATTTGGCAGAGAATTTGCATTTCATGAAGCATTTGTAATCAATTATTACGTCCTAGAGTTCAGATATTGATCCCAAATCAATTTTAATGAAGTTCATTTGAATATATTTGAGACATTTTCTAGTCTGCGTATCAAAAAGCCTACTGGACCGAATACTGAATATTAATCAATTTCAATATCAATAGATACAAAATTAGCGAAAATTATGGAATTAACACGCTTATAGAACATAACAGCCTGTAGAAAACAAGTATACTTCCTAAGTGATTCATGATATAAAGTTGCATGCCATTTAATGGACAGGGGTAAAGTAGGCAATAATCACTTCAACAATGTCCCATTTTGTCGCTGGAAAATTTGCTTCAGGATGATAAAACCATTTTTCAGGATGATAATAAATTCTGTTACAGAGAAAAGCTTATTATATTTTCATTCCTCTGGGAAATAAATATGATATGAAATGTTAAATAAAATATATATCCTTTTTTAATATGAATTTTCATATTTTATAAAGAAAAATAAGTTATTATTTAAAAATGTACACACTTATATTAGGAATTAGTTCATATTTCATAATTATGCAAAACTGAAGAAATTATAAACAGATTTTTCGCAATAAACATCAATTTCAAGGCATAAATGATAAGCTGCTCACGTTTCTAACTTCTTTGCAGGAAAATATTTTGGCAAAACGTTTCATTTAAGAGGAATTTTTACTTGTTTTTAACATATTAACGAAATAATTGAAGAACCTTGAAGTACGCGAGCAGTGACTAAAACCTCTACCCGGTGTATGAATGGAGAAGTGAACACATTTCAAGCCCAGAAGGGCATCAAGTTCGACATACATACACCTCTGTAGAAGGTTTTAGAGCGATATGTTTGGGATGTGCTTCGTCACGTTAAAATGTATATACACTTATACGCCGGGTATTGTGTTAATAACGCGAAATATAATGAGCTTTGATGATCAAATCATTTTCCTGGAAATTCTTTTTCGAATAATGAAAAGAAAATCATTGTAATATCAAGAGAAAAAAAAATCGTACAAAAATTGAACTTTAACTCGTGGGGGATACATATGTGACGGTTACACACCTGGCCCAGTGTCGGATCCTTTGGTTACGGCGCCAACGGTGACGTCGCTCCTCCTGGTCGTTCCTCCTGGGTCCAAGCGTGCCGCTCCAACCCTTTGGTCAGATGATCACCAGCCTCGCCTTTCCCGACTCGCTTCCAATACCTGGTCACTAAAGCAACTATACCGATCTCCGGTCTGTCTACCCACGCTGTGTTTAGATCTTAGACAGACGGGACCAGCAGGGATCGGGGCCGATACAAGTTGAGTCCGACGGGGGTGGCAAAACACAAATAAAATAAAACTCACGACACCAAACAAAATTGCTGATAAAAAGGGTAACAACCTTTTTATATCTTAAAGTCCGTTACATAAAACAAAATTGTTCTCAATTCCCGACCCGCTCTGTGGACTATGGCACCAAGCTTCTATCACACAATAGGAAAATGTCGAATTACCTACTTTCTAGAATCATGTATGTATGTCGGAGTGTGGTTCAGTTCGACATGGGGCTAATTTCTATCGATCATTCGCAGTTGATTCTTCTCTCCGACTTGAGTTGTATTTCTTCTTCTTCTTCTGTTTAACTGGTAGATTTCTTGTTTCAACCCAGTGGAAGATTTCTTGCTTCGATTCAGTGGAAGATTTCTTGCTTCGATTCAGTGGAAGAAAAAGATTTCTGTCTTCAACTTGTGCTGGAAGGATTTCTTGTTTCGAGGATTCTTCTGTCGTCCGAGGGTGAACTGCAACTCACGCCCAACCTAACTCCAACTTCAACTCAACTTCAGCTCCAACTCCGGCTGCATCTCCAACTCTTCTCAGGTTTTCAGGCAATCTTCTTCTTCATCTACTTGGGCTGGAAGTTCTTCTGTCTTCGACTTGGGCTGGAAGTCCTTCTGTCTGAGGGTTCTTTTGCCCGCAAAGGGGCGAAATCGGGTCTTATGTCCGCGTTCAGGATCTTCCCCTGCCCGCGGTCCTGCTGCAACTCAGCCCAACCCGGCTGCATCTCCAACTCAAACTGATTTCTGTCGACTGGGGTCCTGCTTATATTGACGCCGCAACAAACTGGGGTGGGTCTGTCGGCGTCAGGGTTTTCTCGATAATTTCAAAAGTCGTATTAATTTTGACCTTCCATTATCGTTATTGTTTTCACCCCCACTTTCTCACAGAGCTCTTGGTGGGGCGGCGCATATCTATTTCTCTTAGTCTCTCTCATGTCAGGTGATCGCTCTCAACCAATCGCTCCCGATCGAACCTTTCTTTTCTTCTTTTCCGCAGCCCATTAAACAGTTATTGATCGAGGTTTTCTTTCCTTCTTCTTCGCGGTCACGTGATTGTATTCGACCAATTGTTATTGACCGAACACCCTCCTCTGTTTGCGGGCGTGGTTACATCGTTCTTGTTTAAAAAAAACAAAATCCAATTTTGCACCTTTTTGCACGTACGCAAAATGACAATCTTTTAGCTTTCTTTCACCTGGACTTTGTCAAACAGCCCGCCGCTAATTAGTCTTGACTTTAGAAAAGGTTCTTTTCCGCCTTCTTGGCGCCCTCTGTGGTCCAAAAACAATTGCTCTTCTTTTTACTTCTTTGTTTTTACCTGATAGTCGAAAAATCTTAATTATCTAGGTCGAAATATCTCTACTTTCTTAACGTGGGTGTCCAATTCTTAACAGGTCAATTCCGTATATTCACTTCCCCAACCCAAAGACACTTTCTCTCTGACTAAAGTAAAATTCATTTCTATTGTTCAAAAGAAAAAAAATAAAAATTTCTCTTCACCCAAATTGATAAGGGTTTTCCACGCAAGAGTCGGTCAGAGGCCTCTGACCGACATCTGGTCGATATCATGTCTTTTTTTCCTTTGTTTTAAAAAAAATAAAGTCGACCACACGCAGACCCATCTCTACCATCAACTGGGTCATGCGTCATACATTTCTTTTCTTTCTTTTTCTTCCCTTCCTTCCTTTTTTTCTTTTTCTTTTCTTCTTCTTTCCTTAGGATCGTCTAGTACATTCTTAGTGAATTATTTTCAACTCAGTTATTTTCCGTTTTAAAAAAAAATTAACAACCTGTTTAATAAACTGAATAAGAAAAAATTAACTCATATTTCTATGAATATTTCCAATAAATGCAAGGTGCCATACATATACATATAAAATCAATGGCAATACTAGCAAACCGTTAGGATTTAAATCGAATTAAAACTTCATAATGTAAATTAAAATTAAATGTGTTCCATCATAATACTCCATTCACGAAATATCTATAACCAGCCATTCGGGCAAGTTGCAAACACATCAGTGAATTGCATACATGAACGATATATTGCTTCTATAAAACAATCAGGTTGAAACTACTAAATATTAATCTGATTTTTGACAATATATTCCATCAATATTGTGTTATTCTATTTCTTCTACATTACTTGAAAAATATTCTATTAATTTAAATTATTTCAAATATTTTTTACGTTATGTCTTATGATGATAAATTGTTCAGTTAGAAAAATGTTTTGGGGCTTATCTATTACTAATTTATTTATTCATAATAAAAATATGGAGAGATCCACTTTGATAATTCCAGTATATTTGCCTGGAAGGACGTTGAAGTGTGAAAAAGTGTTATCAATAGCAAATCCACGAATCCCTTTTTCCTGTCTAACCGATGGTAGCTCAATCTGATATATATTCTAGCTTTTTTCATACTCTCATTTATTTAGCTTATTTTGTGTCGGTGTGAGTTAGAAAATATAAGTAAAAAAATTCCAGGGTAGAATGATAAGTCAAAATATATAGAATAAGTATTTTTTAAAAAAACAAAATATTAATTTGCATATATGCGATAATACATCGAGGTTTGCGATAGCAGATCCTCAGTGTTTAATTTTATACCGTAAAGACAATTTCTCAGTGATGAACCTACTGGGGAAGGAGTTATCTTTAATTATTCATTTTATGAGCCTTCCAATTTGGAGACTTGT
>CAHIKZ030005269.1:1762500-1805000 GCA_903632075.3 Acanthosepion pharaonis | reverse complement strand
AAGGCTGATCTCTTAAATCAAAGATATGAACTGACAGTAAATTGTAAACACTGTTATAAATTTAACTTAGTGTAGGGTCGTATACTTTAAAATGATAATGATATGTCGCTGTATTTTTAATAGATTAGCATTTTTATAGCATAATGGTCATACTTACGATATAAGTGTGTATTGTTTACCTGCATAGTGTTATCAGTGTTGGTGTAAATATATATATATTTATTTATGTGTTGGTTAGAGTATTTGCACTGAGGAATGTGTAGGTTGGTGTATAAATGTATTTATGGTTTTTTTTTTTTTTTTTTTTTTTACATGTGGGTGTGTATGTGTGGGGTATGTATGTATGTATATATATGTGAGTGTGTGTATATATATATATATATATATTATGTGGGAAGGTAAGGTAGATTATGAGAGAAAAGGTTAATAATTATTACTGTATATGTGTATGTGTGTGCCTATATGTATGTGTGTGTATGGGTGTGTATATATATGTATGTATTTGTGTGTATGTGTATATGTATGTATGTATGTATGTATGTAGATATATATATATATGTTTTGTATATATATATATGTATATATATATATATATGTGTGTGTGTTTGTGTATATATTGGATATATATATATATGTATGTATATATGCATATATATATGTATGTGTGTATATGTATGTATGTGTGTGTATGTGTATGTGTATGAGTATGTACAGGTATGTATATGATTAAATCACGGCAGTATAATGGTTGGCCAGCATGGTTCACTAGATTGGGTGCGATTGAGTAAAGAGTTCGTTCCTCACTGGATGTCCCTTGATTTCAGCTTTGTGCCACGATATATTTATATATATATGTATGTGTATGTGTGTATGTATGTGTGTATATATATATGTGTGTGCATATATATATATATGTGTATATATATCTGTATGTCCTATTTTATTGTGTATGTGTATTTATATTTAAGTATATTTCTGTTTGTATGAATGTGTTTATATATTTGTATGTTAGACTATATGTATATTGCTGTGTGTTGGTGTTTGAAGGTATATTTATGTATCTATATGTTAGTTCGTTTATATATGTATTTGGTTGAAAGTTGTTGTATTTTTATGTATGCATGTATATATGGGTGGTTGTTATTGCAGGTAGATATATTTATGTATATATATATGTTTATTTGTAGATATGTATGTATGTGTGTATATATATTTATGTATGTTTGTGTATGTATATATATAGGTGTGTGTGTTGGAACCTATTATGTATGAGTTTTGTGTATGTGTAGGTATGGAAACTTTGGTATATCATGACTGTTTTTATATATCTAAGTATGTGTGCATAAAAGTCTATGTGTGTATATATGTGTGTGTATTTAGGTTTATATGTATATGTACGTACATATGTACTTGTTATCATAGATATGTATATGTACGTATATGTTTATGTTTATATATTTATTTGTGTGTATTTCTGTACGTATATGTATGTATGAATATATATATTTTTTTTTTTTTTTTTTTTTTATGTGTGTTAATTTGTTTTTGCTGCCGTATATATATATATATATATGTATATATTTGTGGATTTCTTTATCCTGTTTTTCTTTGCCAAATATATAATGAAACTATTATCAACTTATATGATTAATAATATATATATATTTTTATTGATATTTATTGTTTTAGAGTTTTCGTTTTAATATATTAAATAATATTATTTTAAACATTTTTTATCTTTATATATTTGCTCCCTTAAGTTATAATTCAATAAGTGGTTAGCATTTATTTAAGTCTGAAATATTTATTGGTTGTGATTTCTCAATGTCTATGCCATTGTGGATGTATGTTTGTGTATATATCGGTGTCTATGTGTATGTAGAGTGTATTCACATTTAACTGTGTGTGTGTATAAGTGTTAGTTTCCACGTCTCCTTTTTTCGTAAAGGGCTGTGGAGTTGTTCATGTATTCCCCCACCTCTTCCTTTTTTTTTTTTTTTTTTTTTTGTGTGTGTGTATATGTGTGTGTGTGTGTGTGTGTGTGTGTATCTAATTATGTCTAGATGCGTATGTATTATAATCTGATTGTGATTTTGTTGTGTCACGCGTGAGTTTAAGACCATATTCACAAACTTTAAAATAAAAACGGAAAAGAAAAATATATACATGTATTATCAGATGACCGGACGAATTGTAGCTTTTTTAAAGGGTCAGACGTAATTTCAATGAAGAAATGAATTGAATAAACATATATATTTTTTTTTTCTCAATAATTTTGTAGTTTTTAAACTTAATAGTGATTAAATTTGGATTTTAAAATTGCCAGTTTTTAATTTTAATATTAAATTTTATCATATAAATTTATAATTATTAGTTAGTAAAAAATTATTTTTAATATTACACGTATTTAAAGATCTAAATAGCTATAATAGCAGGATTTTTTCTTGTCAAGCTTTTGAATCTTTCTGTACTTCGTTTTTGATTGGTTATTCTAGCTTTTGTAACAATGCTCCCCTAGTGTAGGATCGTTAATTAATCTGAAACTTTAAAACCATTTATTTTATTTTCAACACCATCACTTGATAAGACACAGAGTGTGTTGAAACAAATGGCTATTTTTGTAGTGATTTTATAACATACTTATGTTATAAATTTTTTAAAAAAAAATATATATATATATATATATATATATATATATATATATATATATATATATATGAGGGGTTAAGAACAGGGTTAAAATGCCAAGCAACATTACTAACTGGCTTTCGTCCGTAAGATCTCCTCAGGCAATTTTAAGGAGACCATTACACAAAATACTGGTAAGGCAATCGATGCATGGAAAGTAATTAAAAGGAACGATAGAAATAATTGTGGGTTAACAGAAAATACGTCAGTGGCTGAGAAGCACTGGGTTGAAAGTTGAGAGGGAAGACCTAATTATTGCAGTTCGAGTCCAAATTCTCTCAACCAGGTCCTCTCCCTATCACATAATCAAGGATGCAGCTAACTCGAAATGCATGATCTACAGAAAATATGACGAAACTGTCGATCATATTATTTCAGGATCTACGAAACTAGCAAAAAAAAAAAATAAAAAATAAAAAAAAATAACGAATATACTCACAGACATAACACATAGCGAAAAATGTGAACTGGAATATATGCAACGAGCACAAAGTCGAATCCAGTGAAAGATGGCATGAGCAACAACCAGACACCGTTACACAAAATAACGATGTGACTGTACTATGGGGTATGCCAATACAAACTGACAGGAAATTTTAATGTCAACAGACCTGATATTATCAAAAAAGACAAGAAATTCTGGAAGTGTATGCTTATTGAAACAGTAGTAACATTTGAGAGATACATCTTCATGAAAGTAATTGAGAAAGTGTCCAAATACAAGGACCTAGAGATCGATATTAACAGGATGTGGGGAATCAACATATCAATTGCTTGTAGATCTTTTTACTAGGAACATCCCATATACTAAGAAAAAGGCTATCAAACAGTTGACAATTCTACTATAGGACCTAAGTTGCATAGTTTGTATTCGGCTCTATAGGATACAAAGAAGCATACATAACATACAAAATAATAATAATAGTAATAATAATAATAATAAATATCTAATATGATTTTTGATTTCTCTGTTATCACAATGAATTTTAGGCATGGAAAACTATTTTTATTAGTAATTTTTATAAATATTTTATGTATTGTCTATAAAAAATGCATAATAAACACACACACACACACACACACACACACACACACACACACACATATATATATATATATATATATATATATATATATATATATATATATATATATATATTGACAAAAAATACGTATTTATTAAATTATCATACCAGAGCTTCATATTTGTTTCGTCAATAAAACCACGACACGCCATAATTAAATTACTACTTTCAAAAGTTGATATTTTTTCCAAAATATTCTGACACTCATTAGATGCCAAATATTACCAAGTATTTCTCAAGCACTGAAAAGTCTCTCTCTCTCTCTCTCTCTCTCTGGGCATTCTCTTTGAATGCTCGTAACAAATTCATGCTTTACATGAAGCACTGAAAAGTCTCTCTCTCTCTCTCTCTCTCTCTCTCTCTCTCTCTGGGCATTCTCTTTGAATGCTCGTAACAAATTCATGCTTTACATCAAGCACTGAAAAGTCTCTCTCTCTCTCTCTCTCTATCTCTCTCTCTCTCTCTCTCTGGGCATTCTCTTTGAATGCTCGTAACAAATTCATGCTTTACTATTTCGATGGGGGAGAGATCACGAGATTGAGGCAGCCAAGTTTTAATTCCTAAAATGTTGTTCCATTTTTTGACATAAGTTAGAAAAGTATTCTAAATCAGTGTCTGTTGAAAAGTGATTTTTTATAATTATGTGTAAATCAGATGATTTCGTAAATCTTTTTAAAACCGAATGATATTGTTCTTTTATCATGATTCCCTTGATCTGATTCAAATATCAAATTCTCTTCCTTCACGACACATTAACAGACCCCATACCATGCTTAACCGGTGAAGCCAGACATTCATCACTCAACCATTCTCCTGTTTTTCTTCTCACATACTTTCCTCCTACAATTAAATTTCAATTATTTACTCGACTGTCGACAATATATTTTGACGATCTTTCATTGTCTACTTCCTATGTTTTGTTTTGTTTTGTTTTTCTTGCGGATAACTTATTTTTTTTATTCATCATCCATAACATGTTATCTTGACGGCTATGCACCCTATGTTGAACGCTGATCTAAGTCAATATTTTACTTGATATCGACACAAGTTTTTGCTAAGAAGAATTAAGTACAGTTGTCAACTCTGCAGCAGTTATTCTTCTATTTCGTTTGCTCCTATATTTTTATTTTCAGCAGCAGTTTCACTTTTGATGATCTATTTCTTTTTCTCTCAATTTCTCTCCAGTTCTTGACTTTTTAACGAATGTTACACCCCATGTCTAGATAACTTCAATTTCTTGGCAATTTGTCTTTGAGGTTTGGTATTTTTTTAATAAATTTACCCTAATATCAATGCTGAGCTGTTTTGATCTTGCAAATTACTTCAAACTTATAAATAAATAAAATTCCATGAGAATACTCGCTTAATGACCCAATATTTGTTCATGCTAATGACAGCTACAAATGTTTGGTTTACAAAATTAAGCAATGGTGAGTTAACATTAAGTTTAAATTTAACTTACCTGGGTATATTGGTAATCTTTTAACGACTACAGAGTTTCTGTCTATATATCTGAGATGAGGTATTATATAAAATATTTACCTTATTCGGATTATTATCCTCATCTTTGTGGCCATATTTATTACAACGTTTCGGCCGTTGTACTCAAGGGACTTCTTCAGGTAGTTGGAATGTCGAACTGAACCCTTTATTTTGCTCACTGTGGTAGACTGTTCTAGTTCCACGAACCATGTTTTAATGGATATTAGTTATCAGTTATCTACTGTTAATTCACCCTCCAAGTTCTCCACTGGCTTATTGAAGTCACACTCTTTGAGTACTCTCAATGGATCTAACTAAGGACTTTATCCACTGTGCCATGTGAGCTTGAGTCAAAATTTGAAACTTTTTAGTAAGTGTAGACTGGAGAAAAACTGAATAATAAAAGGAAATATATATATATATATATATATATATATATATATATATATATTCCTATAAATATATAAATATAAATATAAATATAATATATATATATATATATATATATATATATTCCTACGTTTTATTTTTGAATAAAGTTGTAATAATGTAGAGCTAATTAATTAATGTTTTCTTTTTAGCATATACTGCCACGTCTTTTGAATTACAATGTACTTGTATTCTGATTGGTCGCCACAGTTTAGGTAATAATGTTTCCCTCGTTGAGTTGGTTTCATCTGGTTTTGAATTTTCAAACAAAATCTTTATTTCGCAATCAACACCATCACATCCAGTATATATATATATATATAGAATTGGTATATATGGAATAAATTTTAATAACCAACAAATATTATTCTTAAAATAAAAATTTATTTTTCGAAAATTCTAACATAAAATTATTATAAAATCACTAGAAAAATCTATTTTGTTTCAACACTTCTGGTGTGTAATCAAGTGAGGTGTTGAATTAAACAATATCACTTGATTACACACCAGAATTGTTGAAACAAAATAGCTATTTTTTAGTGATTTTATAATATATTTATATTATAATTTTCTAAATAAATATATATATATATATATATATATATATATATATATATATATATATATATATATATATATATATATATTTGTTGTCTGTGTTTTTTTTTGAGGAAATTGTAATCACTCCTGAATATATGTTTCCTATGTGTTTCCTGTTGGAATGTTCTAGATGAATTATTCGGAAACCTGACCGCTAAATGGAACTGAACATAATTCTATTCACTTCGCCTATTCAAACAGAAAGGCCTGAATCTACTCAGCCCTTCACTATCTCTCATTAATCAAAAAACATGTAAATCATTGACGAGTAAAAAGTTGTAATATTAATCATAAATAGACTGCTCTTCCAAAACAACCAAAACTGAAGACAGTGTATGGTAAAAAAAAAAATTGTTTAAGAAATTTTGAACATTGAAATACGGAAGGCTAGACTTGTCACTAGCAGAGGTCATGCGCTTCTAGTATCTCGCATACCCACATAGACAGTAGAATTCACTCATATTTTTATACATTTATATATGCATGTCTTCCTTTTAATCACTAAACATTTATTGCTCTCTGCCAACTGACAATCCGTAGTTTAATACCCGGCACCAGAGAAGATCTTATTTCTTCCGATCGCTTCAAATAATGTGAAATATTTCCTCTTCGAAAAGGGTTGAAGGCCTCATATTATCGTATTCCTACTCAAATACCGCGCTTACGCCATTTTGATTGACACTAATTGTCGATCGCTGACATTCTCTTTCGTAAGGTGCCTCTCAAGTTTTGGCCTCTCGATGTCGTCTTAGGTGGTGGCACAGGGGTTTAATCTGGAAATTCTGTAGAATAACTTGTGCAGGAAACTTTAACCTGATTTGTTCTCGAATCAAGTTGTCATTGCCGATCTCGTTAAAGTAGAGAATTGAGTTATAGTTTTGTACAAGACGACAATAAGTGTGTGTGTTCGTGTGTACATTCATGTGCCTATTTAACATGTTAACCAATATTTTATATCAACGTTTTAACATGCAAATAGTGATTTTTTTTTCAACCGTTTCTCTTTACCTTCATAATGTTTATGGGCATTTTTGGTTCTATAGCATAGATGCAAACATTAGTAAACATTTGATTTGAACGAGCATAAGGCCGTTCATAAATATTAAATATTCCTTTTTTTTCATGTCGTAGATGTACTGGAATATTTCGTACCAATCAAATTTGATCCATAGGGATCAATTATCAACAGCCTCATCAGTGAAATATTTGAAAATCCTGTCAGTTTGTAAGATAGACGAAAAACATATATTACGATAACGTTTATATATATATATATATATATATATATATATATATATATATAATATATATATATCAAAGTATATAATTGGTATACGGAATGAATTCCAATAACCAACAATTACTATTCTTAAAAAGAGTGCTCAATACAAAGTAGAGCAGATATAATTATTTTAAAAAATTTAATAATTTGTATGTTATCAAATGGTAAAAACCCATTTTGTTTGATAAGATCAAGTGATGGTGTTGAAAAAAAATGGCTATTTTTGATAGTGATTTTATAACATATGGTTATTTTATAAATTTTTTAATAAAATAATTATATATATATATATATATATATATATATATATATATATACTGACGAAAGATATTCGCCACACAATGCAACATTGAATATAGCGACCAAATGCGTATGTAAGTAAGCAACGGCAAATGGATGCGCCTGTATCCTTGGTCCCACACTGTCTACATATGTTTATGTTTGTGTGAAATCTAATGAGTGAGCGTGCGTGTATGAATGTATGTGTACATCACTGAGTAAACGTGCGTATAAGTATGTTTGCGTAAGTATGAGTTTACGACGACAATTTTTTCTTCCACTACTATATAAACACCGATATACACAAACATATATAAATCCAATATTTAAAAATTAATCAGTTTGTCTGACGATCGCATCTAGCGTGAAAACCAGGGTCACAAACTGATATCGAAGTATATTATGGATTGTAAGAATATTTCTTTTATAAGTGAATATATGAGTAATAATTATATTGAAAATAAAAATGATATTTTCCCATAGAATTCTTACTATTTGACGCATAGCACTGGGTGGAGAAATTGTGCCTGCCTTTGACGATGGTATTTGCATTAAAATGAATAGAACGGACCCGACTGGAAATCGAACTCGGTTCTCGGATTTCACATTCGAAACCACTATTTTTTTTAGATTCATTGCATACATAAAAAACACAAACACACTCACACAATCTTGTGCGCACGCACGCACACACACACACACACACACGCGCACACGCACACACATGCGCACGCGCGGGGTTACATTGAATAAACATATAATCCAAACTTTACTGCATGTGTGTATCAATATTTGCCTCAATATGTTTAGTATTTACTATATCTATCAATAGGTTTAATTTTTATTATATCTATCTATCTATCTATCTATCTATCTATATATATATATATATATATATATATATATATATATATATATATATATATATTATATATATACACATCCTATATACATCCCTATATATATATATATATATATATATATATATATATATATATATATATAGAGAGAGAGAGAGAGAGAGAGAGATAGATAGATATGTTTGTATATGTGTGTGTGTTTCAATATATAAGTGTCTGCGATGCCGATATCTTGTTAAATGCATACATCTGTGTTGTCACAAAAATATTTCACTGTTTTGGGACAGCTAATGATTTTATTGTGTGTTCTTTATTCTTATCAGGCTTAGGATGTAGCAAAACAGTTTAAGCAGATACATTTTTAAATCGAAACACAAAAGTGTTTGATACATTCATTGTCCTGATGATTATCAGCTAAATGAAGAGGACTTCACAAGGATTATGGTAAATGATGCTGACAAATAAGGTCACCAAATGAACCCAAACCTTGTTAAAACAGTTTTCAAGTTAAAAAAAAAACAATGCATTCTCTATGACAGTGGGAGTTAACAGCGGAAAACCCTGAGAGAACCATGCAAAAGCAGAGATGGGCAAAATACCATATCTCAGCGACGGTAAAGTGAAGACATCCGTTAGACGGTTAACGTCACCATCACTTCGTTCCAGCTCTGTTTGTTCGTCTACGCCATAGTTTACAACTGAAATAATTTGCTTACGGTTACAATCTAGTCAAATAATTTTATTTCTTCGGTCACGGTATTGACAAAGCTTATTGTAAAGCCACAAGTTTTTGACTAGAAGAAGCTGCAAACTAAAAAAGAAACTGGTGTCTGTTCTGAGCTGTAATGCTTTATATATATAACCGGTTAACTTATCCTCTCTTTATAACACTTCCGCAGACTGGCAAAAGAGGTACAGCACAACTTAAGAAAACAAAAAATATATTTTATTTCTCTTTATTCAGTAAATATTTCTAATCAAATGAATTCTAAGCTAAAGGGTTAATGAACGAGAAAATAGGTGCAAGTTAATGGGATTGACTTAAGAAGATCGTAGATTTACATTGATCTTATAATATTGTGTGTATGGAGGGGCCTTTGTGTAGGTGCGAGTTTATTTTTTTGCGCGCTCAATCATGTTCCTGCGCGTGTGCTTTTTTGTATTCGGAAAATCTTCGTTTGTCCTACACTTTACCCATCTTTCGAGCAATGATTCTTGCCGTAGGCGATAACCCAACTTTAGTTTCGGTGAATCATCGAAGGTACGACTAGCCACATTTTTACCTATTTAGATAGATTTTAAAATAAAATTGCCTTGCAATGTCAGTATGTGTACAGATCAAGATCCAGAAACAAAATGTCTGACAGCTTCGATGACTCGGCCTGACGACCGTTCCTTGGCCTTACACATAATGAACTCTCGCGACTTGTATGGCCAAGATATATAAAATTTAAAGCGTTTTCGGATTTAATTCATTCTGTATGTTGCTCATTTCATTTCCTGAAAATCTATATTATTGTTTAACTGACAAAAATGTATTAGTTCAAAATGAAAGAGCTATCATTTACTCACCATAGAGAAGTTGCTATATCTCCTATCAGTATGGTTGACACTTAACCCTATGAGAGTTCCTCACTGCGGATTCTTCGTCTCACTTTTTTTTTTCTCGTCTGAGTCCATCCTTCGCATCTACAAATCTACCATTGGTCTATTCATGGAATATTGTTGCAATATATGGTCTGGTGCACCCGCTGTTCATCACGATGTTTTCGACAAAATCCAAAGACGGATATGCAATTTGATCGGTCTTGACATGGCATCATGGCTCCTGTCACTTTCTCGCCGACGTAATTTGGCTTCCTTCTGTCTTTTCTATAAACACTTTCATGGCAACTGCTCTGACGAGTTATTTTCACTGGTGCCCCGACTGCATGAATTTGAGCGAGCTACTAGGTTGGCATCTCGGTCCTAACCTTTTACTGCCGAAACAGTTAAATATGCCCGCGTCTTCTACTCCAAAAGCTTCTTCTCTCGCATCTCCCGAAAATGTAACTCCGCTTCTCTTCCTTGCTTCCCTGATAGCTATAATATTCAAAAATTTAAATGTAATGTCAGTCTCCATCTTTTGATGTCTTGATCCATATTTTTCTTTTTATCCTTCTCCGTTCTTCTTTTCCTCCTTTCCTCAATTCCGTCCTTACCAAATCTTTTCCCTTACTTTCACTCTCTGTAGACACTTACGTATTAGTGGCACACCCATCTTGCTTGGGGTGAAATGCTTTAAAATATTCATATCGATTTAACTCATGAATTATTGAAAACGATATTAAAATGTAATATAATAAAAAAAGTATCTGCATTTACAAGTTTTAATTTCGTGACGCAATTATTTGATTCTTCTGAAATATTAATAATATATTTCTGGTTATATGTTTAAATGTATAAAATAATCTCCTGTCCGTTCGGATTTCATATTTTTCTGCTATACCAGTTAAACTACTGTATCCTCAGTAGTAGAACAACGGAAAATATATACTGAATTATCTGTCCATTTACGTCTATTTCAAATGTTTACAACATCAAAGGTTTCCTTAACTTGTCTCACCTTTTCAAATATTTACGTTAATATAATTGAAGTGTTAATTAGAGCAGATTAAATGTAATTTAATTTTGTCGCAAAGAGCCAAGTTAACAAGGCTAACAATTGGAACCTATTGATTTAACCATGTGTGAATTTCTTTGAGCTTTTCACCCCAAGCAAGGCGGGAAGCCACTAGGACGAAAGGGGTTACAGAAGATTTGGAGCAAGATCAGATACGAGTGATAGAGGAAAGGATGAGGAGAAGGATAGTGGATAGATCAAGGCAACTGGAGATGTCGATTAACATTACATTTGAATAGTTGGAGATTATAGCTCTCAGGGAAACTGGAATAGGGAAGGGAGTTCCACAGGCGAGAGGTGCGAGACATGAAGCTATTGGAGTAGAAGAGACGGCTACATTTAGGAGTTTCGACAGTGAAGGGGTGAGAGCGGGATGCCAGCCTCGTAGGGTGCTTGAATTCACGAAGTCTGGGAACCAGCGAATGCTGCTCCTCGGAGCAATTGCCATGAAAGTATTTGTAAAAAAGACAGAGAGAGGCGACGGCGCGTCTGTGAGAAAGCGACTGTAGACGAGATGCCAGAACAGGGCCAATTATATTGCATATCCGCCTCTGGAGCTTATCAAGAACCACGAAAAGCGGGAGCAGTGCATCCCGAAGTTAGGTCAGCTACATTATCTGCTATTTTAGCCAGCTTTTCGACGGGTGCCTCTTCACCCACCGCGGCTAAAATGGCGTGATACGCAGAGGGCAAACGCTGGAGAAAAATATGACGTATAATGCCATCCTCATTACCTTCTCCAGGTAGATGCTGCAAACGATGTAAAAATTACGACGGCTTGCTATCTCCCAATTGTTCCTCATGTAAAAGCTGCGACAATTTCTTTTGCCGTGACGTAGACGTCCTCTGAACAAGTTTCTCTTTTAACTTGTAATATGGCTTGTCTTTCGGATGTATAATTCCAAAAAGGAATACGTCAGAGAAACCTCGAAGTATTTAAATAAAAGATTTTTTTGAAACACGGCGGTGATCTTTTACAAAATTCTGATTTCATTCCATCGTGCTCACATAAAAAGTGACTGACCGCAATTTTGATATAAAAAATGCTACTCTAATTAAAAGAAAAATCAATTCTCTGGGACGAAAATGTTTAGAAAGGCCTTTAATTAAAAGATCTTATATAGTAAATTTGTGCCCAAGTTCTTACAAAGTATCATCCTTCTTGATAACACTTCTATTATCATGCGGGATATTTAATAATAATAATAATAATAATATTTAAAAGTGATGGAACAAAAGCACAAGAAGAAAAACGATCTAAATAAACCAACACGTTTAAAAAATTCCCCATTAAATTGAAATTTTCTGGTGTGGATCGTTCGTGCGAATTTGTAGTTACACCAACGCAAACATAAACTTAGTCCAATGAAATCCCAATGGACTAAAAAGCACCAGAAGAAAAGTTTTTTTTTTCCAAGTTGTTATAAATCTTTTCTCCTGAAATAATTATTGATATATAAACACATATACGTATATATATATAATATATATATATATATATATATATATATATATATATATATATATATATATATATATTTTTTTAATATATTACGTCAAAACGTAAAAAAACGCATATTAATATTTTAACATTGCTCTATTTTTGTGTTGAGCAATCTTTTAAATTAATTGAACCTTGGTATTGGACGCTATTCGTTCTCATTTTACATGGAAATATATATATATATATATATATATATATATATATATATATATATATATATTATTATTATTATTTTTAACAAATTACAATTGAATCATGCATTAAAACTTTGATGTAAAATCCTTTTCTTGTCATCCATTATAACAAAAAATAATAATATAATATTTGATATATAATATGTGTAATATTATTATAAGAATATTAAAATAATTTAATATTTTGTTCTACTTTCTATTGAGCACGATTCAAAGATAAATGCTACGAGCTGTGGTTTTTTATGCCATGTGTTCTTTCTCTTTTGTGTATGTATGTATATATATATATATGTTAAGAAATGGACAAAGTCCGACAATTTGTTTATTAAAGACATTTTTATGTTTAACGTTCTTTTTTTTATAGATACAAGTATTTAAGTAAATACCCTGTTTATTATAAACAGTATTAAATTACATTTACCGGCCTGAATGTTCGAGAAATTTTCATAGAAAATATTCGTCCTTTGACCTATACGGAACCGTCATTTACGCTGACGTGCCTTAACCGACTCGGCCACAAAGGAGCGTTCGGTAGGCAAGGTCGAATTTACTGCTTATAAACTTCAATCTTCCATGAATCTCGTGCATTCATAACTGCTCTGGCGTATCAAATGTAAACAAATGACGCCATATATTAAGAAATGCACAAAGTCCGACAATTTATTTATTAAACACATTTTTATGTTTAACGTTCTTTTTTTTATAGATACAAGTATTTAAGTAAAGTATTTATATATATATATATATATATATATATATGTGTGTGTGTGTGTGTGTGTGTGTGTGTGTGTGTGTGTGTGTGTGTGTGTATATATATATATATATATCATGCAATCAATAGGGAATTAATACGGCAAACTATCCAGACTATTACTACATCCGGTAGCAAAATATGAAATTATAGAAACATTAAAAAAATTAATACCAATACTTTTTTCACCCCCCCAAAAAAATAGATAGCAATAAAATTTTGGAAAAAATTAACAACAACACATCTACCATGACTCACAAGAAAATATGATTTCGGAATTAAAAAACCATAAGGAGTTGATATGCAGTGAAACAAAAAGAAACAATTGAAAGCAAATCAAACCACTACAAAAAAAAATCTCGTACATGTTGATATGCTTAAAACATCTTTCTAAAATGATAGCCATCATGATACTATAATATATGTGACAGCTATGTAAGTTGTAACAAAATGTGTTCGATTTTCCTAGGTCTTCAAAGATGGCAGGTACCTTAGCTAGATCTTGGAATACTATGACCGATACAGTTTAACTATGAAAACCATTATAATAGTATCAGTTCTTGTGTATAATGATATCGTATTTTGATTGAATTACTATTTCTAATATTTGATATTTTCACTGAAATACATTAGCTGAATGTGATATCTTTTTATGTGTTTTCCAAGACGTTTCTGTTCTCAATTTTCTTAACTTTATTTTAGTCTTCGGGACCGCCAACGTTACCATTATAAAATGTACTTAACACATTCTCCTGCAATATTTATAAAATCATTGCCAGTGATAATTTTTTTTCAGAATTGCATGAGCTAATTGATTATCATTGCTATATGCCTGTATATTCTTGATGGTTATACACACTTTGTTTCGATCTTTTTACTCTCTTGGCATCATCAGGTGTCTAAAGTCCTATTCAGTTGACTTTCAGGGTAGATCTATCTTAGAGATGATAACTATCTGAGTGACTCTGGTCAATAACGTAAAGAGATATGAAAATTCTTCCCCTTGTGTCTTGGCATTAGTTTATAGGCTACGAATAACTGAACTGCTTGAGAAACAAGTAACATATTGGGTTAAAGCTTCGCTTATATATATATATATATATATATATATATATATATATATATATATATATATATATTATAAATTAATTGATTTAAAATATATTTTTCAAGCTACACAGTTCTAACCATGTTTTCAAAAATGGAATCTAATTGCTCGAATTTAATTTTGTAATTGTAATAATATAATATATATAATATACAATATGTGTAATATAATTATAATAATATTGTAACAATATAATAATAATATTTTGTTCTACTTTCTGTTGAGTACGATTTAAAGATAAATGCTACGAGCTGTGGATTATATATATATATATATATATATATATATATATATATATATATATAGACATTAGTTCCATTTAATCCTCAAGCGAATTTTGGAGTAACTTTTAAAATTACTGGGTTTTAAAGACACAGCTAAAATCATAATTCACGTTTCCAAGGTTACAGATAAATCCATTAGACAAGGTGGTTCTGCGTGTTCATTATGTCTGTATATTGATGTATCAGTTATTAGTCACCTTTTGGTTGGGGTTAGGGATGTATTTTTCAATGAAATCTAACATCCGTGAAATAAGAACACCTGCTTATATATTTTCCTGATCTTCCTTTATATATATATATATATATATATAAAGATGTTACTAGCTTCCGTCAGTATGTCTGTTTGTACTAAAATAAACTTATACGGTGTTTCATTGTATGAGATGTTTGGGAATGCATTCAGTGTAGATGTATGTGTAAACATACGTGACCGCGTGGTTAGAACATATGCTTTCCGACAATGCGACCAGTGTTCGTATCTCGATATGGTTGATTTTTCAGGAAGGTTATGTTATCGGTCTGGGGATGGTGGTCCCAGCGTGCAACACTTTTGAAATGTATTGTTAGTGAAAGTAGGTAGATGGAAATATTTGGGAGCTGTCGATGTTTCTTCTCGCATGAAATGACCGTGACCGAATGTTTGAACGTGCTGGCCGTGTTCGGTTGTTTACCAGGCGTTCTCTTCCAGAACCTGCAACTAAGGTCCACTCAACAATGTTGCGGTATAAACCATATGTGTTAGGTGTTGAACAAGTACAAATGTTCGTGAGCGTGCGTATGCTGCCCTAGTAGACAGGTATCCCCAGATACGACTACAAAGCTATAAGATTTGTATAAACACATTTATTATACCCCTCTCCAACCCCTGTCCCTAGAAATATATATATATATATATATATATATATATATATATATATATATATATATATATATATGTATGTTACCTAAATAAAGCTGTCGAAACATAGTCTAAATCGACAAAGGCCAATCAATAATAATAATAAGAAGAAGAAGAATAATAATAATTATAATAATAATAATAATAATAATAATAATAATAATAAACAGATTATAATAATAAGGCCAATAACAATAATAATAATATACATATATTCACATGCATAAGTCTGCTTAAATTTTCTGTCTTTATGTAAGAGTCATTTTATGCCGGTCAATAGAAGGCTATCTTTAAATATGTTAATATATCTACACAAAAGGTAAATCAATAAAATAATTATATCTTCAAGGAAAGCAAAAATATAACGAGAACTTCAATCAGAATTTTAAAATTTGTGTGGCGTGTTCCTCTCAATAAACAGACACATTAAATATACACACACACATATATATATATATATATATATATATATATGTGTGTGTGTGTGTGTTTATTGAGAGAGCAAAGCCACAAAAATGTTAAAATTATATATATATATATATATATATATATATATATATATGTGTGTGTGTGTGTGTGTGTGTGTGTGTGTGTTATGTTTGCTACTAGTATAGGTTGTTCACCGTGTGTCGTTGTAGATAAGATTTCTGCCAGAAAATATTTTACATATTTGTAAGTCTACAGTTCTTCAATGCTTTGAATATTACTGTCACTTCAGTTGCTTCTGCTATGTATTTATAGAATTTTGATAAAATGCAAAGGATTAGCGCACAGTAAGTTTGAAACAATGGCTTTTCATATTTTTAATCCTAAAACTCTTGAAATCTCAAATCCGTATAAAAAACACCGTAGTTTTTCTCAAGAACCAAACTCAGAACTATCTCCAATTCTGTCAACGCTGTTTAACTGTTGACCGAAGAATAAAGCTTTTCCAGACCCTGGAACGGTGTCGTGTATATACCCGGTTAACAAGAATGAGGGTACCCATTCCTCTCTGTCCAAATATCGCCACATTAGCTTCCTTCGTATCATCAGTAAATTATTTAATGCAATCATCAATAAGAAATTTGTTAATCACATCCAAATTCACAAACTTGTCATCGAGAATCGGTATGGTCCACTGCTGATATCTTAAATATCATTAAACATAGAATCGCTGAAACAAAATAAACACATCTCGAGAGTGATCGCCTTACATCGCTTGAAGGTCTTTCGCAAGGTGTAGCCTTAAGGGTTTCGATAGCAAGGGACTATTCTCATTCATCAAGTCTTTCCTGACAGGTAGGTCGATGAAAGTCAATGCTCATAGCCAATACTCAGATTTACATGAGGCCAAAGCTGGCGTTCTCATTAAGCTCTCTCTTTGGTCATATTTTCTTCTTGCATCATAATATCGACCCACCTAAGAAAATTATTAGTTAGATTTCAGAAGTCTTAAATTAATATTTGTATAATCTGCGTATTAACTTGAGTCAGTCCATTTTCCTAAATTGCAGATATCTCAAAAACATCCCATAAAATAGCAGAAAATTTAATTAAGTATTTTACTTAGGTGGGAAATGTACGAGTTTACATCTGACTAATATTTTTTTCAAATCTTTTGGAGTTATTAAGATTTATTTGATTTGCACAATAATTCTAGGCAGGCTGTATATGTAGATTATGCCAAAGATTTGGATAGCCATTGGCTGGTCGCTGATACGTTCATTGACCTCGCTCCCACAGCACAATTGTGGAATAACTGTTTTATTTTTTTATTTTATACTTCAAAGTAAAACAAGTAACGTTTAACCAGCACAGCGCAAACCATAAAATTGATCCAGTGTTAGTAATCATTCATATTCTGAAATATGCACATTGCCTGCTAGGTTTAATATCACCGTAGACTCCAAATGGAAGTCGTATGTCGTAACATCAATAAAAATCCTGGGAGGAACTTGCTTCCTTGTATAGCTCCAAATAATATCTAACCCCTTCTGTCTTATAGATGTATAAGAGTCAGAGCAAGTATGGTGTATTACTGCCATATCTGGGCTGGTTTAAACAGCCCTCCCTGTCAAGCGGTGAGAGAGTTCAAAAGCTATGACGTGATTTTTTGTTTTTTGTTTTTTTGGGATGATTGATTATTTTTCATCCTGTAATACAGTCTAACATAAATATTGTTAGCTGATCGCATTAAAATATCCTTATCACTATATATATATATATATATATATATATATATATATATATATATATACCGTGTGTAACAGCAACATTTTGTAACAATAATATTGTCCAATAGTTGATTAAAATTTGAACCGTTGTATTTTTGAGAAATGATTAATGATATCTTACTGAAATACTCCTAGGTTTTTATAATATTTGTTGAAGCTTGGATAAGCATGGAATAATAATAATACAACACAAAATGTACGTAAACAAAATGTATTGAAACAAGGAAAAGGTACACAATATTTACAGTTAGTTTTGGTATATTCTTGGGAAGACTGTTCCTGTAGAATGGGTTGACTTAATCGCAGTCGGGCAGTCTCTCGATTGGATCTCTTCTTACTTCTTCCCGGTACCAACCCATATTTATATGGTCGGTACTCCACTATGTAAATTAGGTGGATCGTACCACATCAATATTATAGGACCCTATTTTGTAAAATAAAAATGTATTTAGCTCTAAGATGAAATGATGATCCATCTTGCAGCGATGAGCTCTTCATTCGTTTGCCTCTCTATTTCTTCCACTTTTTTAAACTTATTCACCGTACAATTTGTGGTTCTTGAATTGACTTTCAAGTTGGATGATAGAGTATGAATGTTGGTACCATTACTGAAGGTAGAAATAATATTTTTCCTCTAACCATTGCTCATTTGGTAAGATATAGTGGAGCTGACACAAAAGGATTTTAACCTGTTCTGTTTCTAGCTGTTCTGTTTCTAGCTGTTCTGTTTTTTTTTCAGTGATTCTTACGACAAATGGCGTCAAGATGGCTAAACCTCTTATCTGAAAACTGGGATAAAGTAACATTATCCGTGTGTTTTTTTTTTATGTTAAACAAACTGTGGGATGGACAATAATCCAATGCTATTACACGATTTAGATAATTTTGCTGTTCCACTCGGTATAAACCGAATGGAACAGCAAAATTGGCCAAATCATATAACAGCAAAATTTTGAGACTTTGAAACATTCTATCTTAGAAATGGTTAAAGATATGTAACTGGAATTCTGAGGTTTTTATGAAACTATAGGACGCTTCTTTCAGCAATAATAATGTACAATTACTCTCCAATCTTAAAAGAAAAATCGTGATGAAATCGATCATAAACAAAAATGAAATGTTCATCATTAATTAATCATAGCTCAGGATCGGAAGCTCATTGAAATAATTTTCAAATCTCATTTCCAACTTATTCAAAATGATCTTCGACCTCTGTAATCTTCTAATTTTCTGTCCTGGGTTTACATGATGCCTCACAAGTCTTTTTGAACTGCACTTTGTACAGTCATATCTGAAACTTCTTTCTCACGAGTCAAAAGCCTCCTAGATTGAGTTGGACCTTTTCTAGTTGATCTCTTTGGCTCTGTGTTGAAATGATGATCCCGCTTTCTGTTGTCACCTCCTGATATAGTTTTTCTCTCCACAGTTCCCTCTTTTTAAAACTTATTCTCATTTCTCGTAGCAGATCGTGAATAGACTTTGAAGATGGGATGTATGAATGTTGGTGCCATTACTGAAGGCCTAATTGAATTTTTCTTACATCAATGCTCAGTTGAAAAATGTGGCTGTCGGAAAACCATTTTAACCTGCTCCCTTTCTAATTGAATAATTCAAATGTTTCTGAGTGTTTCTTACGACAAATTCCGTTAAGATTTCTAAAGGATATTTCAGAAAACCTGGAAAAAAATATTAAATGTTTTGTGAGATAGACATATATATATATATATATATATATATATATATATGATGTCATCCTCATACAGGCCGGTTTTCGCTGCTCACCAGTGCGGCTAAACATACTAAATTCTAGCATATTATTTTTTACGAATGTAAACAAACGCCAGACAGCCATAGTGCTCTATGCATTTTTAATGAAGAGCGTTTTATAATTGCCTTCTCTCTCAACAGTGCTCAACCGAAATGTTCGAAAGCATAATATTGCCATCTACATCTTTTGCATGGATATTAGCAATATATATATATATATATATATTAATTGATTAAAAATATGGTTTTTCCGATACACAGTTCTAACCAGAAAAATTCGCTTGAGGATGAAATGGAACTAATGTCTTTAATTTAATTACAAAATTAAATTCGGACCTTCCATTTTTGAAACATGGTTAGAACTGTGTATCGGAAAAACCATATTTTAAATCAATTAATTTACAATATTAATGCTCTGTAAATTTACATTGAGCACTATTTTGTAAAAATAAAAATATCTATAAGAACACCGGATTATATATCTTACTGTTCTTTCTTTTTATTTATATATAGATACATATATATATATATATATATATATGTGTGTGTGTGTGTGTGTGTGTGTGTGTGTGTGTGTGTGTGTGTGTGTGTGTGTGTGTGTGTGCGTGTGCATATTACTGTCTATATATATATGTATATATGTGTGTGTATGCGTCTGTGTGCGCATATTCACATGTGCACGAAAGCGAGTGTTTGTGCCTGTAATCTCTATGTGTGTCTTTTACTACACTTGCTTTTGTAAAGAATCGACAAATGTGTTGTAAACAGAAAGGATTAAACGCTACAATACTTTTAAACTGGTGAGAGAACTTACTGAACTATCATTCTTTATAATATTTTTCTATCTATCTATCTATCTATCTATCTATCTATCTATCTATCTATCTGAGTCTATTCAGTATCTATCTACCTATCTATCTATATCAGTCTATTCAGTATCTATCTATCTATCTATCTATCTGTTGTGGATTCCAAGATGAATTTGGTCTCCAATAAAGAACAAACGCAATAAGTAAATATAAGAAATAAAATGTATTTACACAATCATACAAAGGGTAATACTATTAGTAAATCCAGGAACGCGGTTAGTAGCAAATACAGATAGATATATACAGTCTTGAAGTAGGACTTCCTTAGAGTCTACGTGTTTGTAACTGACTTCTACAATAGGTTACCTCACACTATCTCCGTTCGTATATTCTCTCTCTCTTTCCGACTACCCTCTCACTATCCGACTACTCTCACTAACTGTCTAACTCTGGGTATTTAACGGCAGAAGTCCAGGTACACTGGTAGAGTCCACTTATATGAAAAAGGGGTGGACCCCATAACACTATCTATCTCAGTCTATTCAGTATCTATCTCAGTCTATCTATCTATCTATCTATCTATCTATCTATCTATCTATCTATCTATCTATCCTGCTGCTTAACAACAGACTTCATGTCTTTCTGGGCATCGGCTGCAATTTTGACCATATCGAATTGATCAGTCTTACTATCGAGACAGGGCTAAATGTTTTTTGTTTTTTTTTCTGCTGTTCTACGCTCTGGTCTTTGTCATTTGATTAGAATTTCGAACTGAACACTTTATTTCGTTCAGCCGGGTAGATTATTCTAGTTCCACATGCCATGCCAATTCCCGTCGTCGCCATTATGTACCTTTGGATAAAAAAAAGTTGTTTGGATCCAGTGGGTTATGATTTCAATGTCTGGCTACGGCAGGGAGTGTATAAAAACGTAGGGATTCGAGTTAAAGGGAAATAACTGAGACATCGAAAAGAGGCACGGCATGTAGAACAAGAACAATCTAACCCTGTGAGCGAAATAAACGGTTCAGTTCGAAATTCCAATCACCTGAACATTCTACGCCGATGGACGAAATGAATGGTTCGGTTTGAAATTCCAAGAAGGCCGTAGTGTACAACGGCCGATACGCCGTGAACATTACTGTAATGTGGGGGACAACAATCAGAAAAAAAATATATAAATAATTAAATATGTCCTCTCAGAAATGTAGACAGATAGTTTAGTTTTTATTCAGTCATGTTGGAAAGTCACTAGTTTGTTTTTAGGTTGTTGAATTTTACAAACCAGGCTTCCCCCATTAGGTCACGAATATTAGGTCCTTGGATATGGAAATTTTCCAAGGGTAGCTTAGATGTGGCACAAGGCCAAAAGTATGGGGCACCTAGTGACTATCGAACCCATTACTAAGTCGTAACTATTCTAGCGAGACAAGCCAGCTAACCATTACACTGGCTCGATATGCCTTAGGTCCTTGGATATATCATGCAAGGTTCTTTTAATCCAGATATCTGAAGGCGTGCCTATACACCCCTGCATTACCTGTATAGATATACAGTAAATATCAATGTGTGTTCTTACGCATATCTTACTTATTATAAAACGCAGGTTGTGCGTGTATGTGTGTGTGTCTGTAACGTTTATATGTTGGATAGAATTTCCTACATTTTTTAGCCGATTTCAACAAAACTTCACAGGACTACATAAAATTACATTTGGTTGTTCTAACGGCGCCGAAAATGGGAAAAACACAGTTGTTTTTTAAGAAAATTAATTTGAAAACACGATTAAGAAAAAGATGCCGAACTTGTCGAAAACAAAATTTTGTCGTCTAATGTTCATATTATTATTAAAGAGGAAAGATCAAAGTATTTTTGGAGTATTTTTTTACATTTTTTAATCGTTCCTAGCACGTCTGAAATTTTCGATAAAAATATTTTTTTTTTGGGGTCAAAAAAAGGACAGATAATCAATCATTTCTCATTTTTTTCGATTTGATAAAAAAAGATTAAAATCTTACTTTGATATTCTTTTAAAAATCAATTATCATTTTTTCAAAACTGATTTTAATAAAAACATATATTATACTGTTTATTTAAAATATTTTGAACCAAGCTTAACTTAGCTTCTGCGTCGAAAAAATGTAATTTGAAAATTAAAGCAAAGCAGGTCATAACCTTTCGCGTCGCTTGACGATTGATGAAAGGCACATTCATGACGTTTAGATAACTTACGGGAGGGTAATTCTTTCTACGGATGGGAGGAAGTGAAATTATTTAAGTGAACAAATTATTTACCTCGTTACTTTTAAGGAAAACTTTCAGCGCTCTAATTTTTTATTTTTATTTTTTTACTTAGCTTTCATTTTTACGTTTACGATGCTTTATGGAAAATATAAAGAAATTAAAAAATAAGCCTGTTAATAGTGAGATTAAATTTCATAAGAAAAGTTATCTAATTAATTTAGGTACCTTTTCTTATATGAAATTTTATCAGAAGTGTACATAAAATACTATAATTTTATGTACATTTATTACATTTTACTGTGTTATTTGTATTTCCATTCATTTTATTAATTTTGATATTTCATTTATGGAAAAATGTCATAACTGAGATTAATATAAAAATAAGATCATATTAATTAAAGTTTAGCAGTAGTTAAATTTCATAAGATGATACTGTTACTTGTAGGTACCCTTCTCAGTTGAAATTGAAAACTCAAATTAACTTCTCCATACGTGTTTCGCAAAAAAGTAAAGGGTTTAACAGCGGAGAACAATGCTGAACTCAAATAATGCAACTAAATTGTATTCTGTTGGTCTTCCGTACTTGATAATTACTGTCCGACTATAAACACAAAAATTACATTTCTTAATTACCATGGCTAATCTGATTGGTCCAAATTATACAATTTTCAAAGCGCTAGACAATGACAATCTCACACGGACATTTTGAAAGGTTGATGTTGCATTTAAAATATTTTTTAAAATTCACTTTAAACATTTTTTTAAAATCTTTTTAAAATTAAAGAAATAAGAAATAATTGTATTAAAAATTCAATTTTCATTGAAAAATTTTTTTGCTTCCCGAAAATATTGTCCATATTCATAAAAACAAATTAAAACAAATAAAAGCATTTGAAACTAAATAATATATTTGTTTTATTGAGTTTTATATGCTACAATTCACAGCTGATTTTCAGGTACGTTGGCCCCCCAAAAAATACATGATTTGCATTCTTCAAAGCCTTGTGCTTTTAACTGTTGTAATCACTAAAACCGATGGTCTCGAATTTCTAGAGTTTTTCATAAAATTAGTTATGGGGGTGTTAATAAATATAAAAAAATATTTCTGCCATGACTTTAATAAAAAAAAACATATTTATAATAATTTCGATCATCTGTGAATAGTTTCTGAAAGTTTCATTAACATCTGACAGTTATTTCTATTTTTGCAAGATTTTCCAAATTAATGTGTGTAAATACAAAAAAACGTGCTAAAAATTATCTATGTTATTTACCACCCCTTGTTGCGACAAAGAGAAACAAGTTTTTTAAATCAAAATTTAGAATATTCTAAAAAGATGGAAAATTTTTTAAAAATAATTAAAAAGAAATTTAGTCTATCCTCTTCATAAAAACATAAGCATTTTGACGATAAAATTTTGTTTTCATAAACTTTAGCGTCTTTTTCATCAGACTATGCTCTATGTTTTAGCGATTCCGGGAGTGACTTAGGTAAAAAAAAACAGGTTGTGTGTGTGTGTGTGTGTGTGTGTGTGTGTGTGTGTGTGTGTGTGTGTGTGTGTGTGTGTTCCTTTATATATGGGATCGGATTTCTTACATTTTTCAGCCGATAAAACAAACATCCACTTTTTGGGGGGGCAGGTAGTATTTCTTATTGTCTTGCACACTTTTTTCATTATTTACATTCAGAATGCTTTAAAAATTCCATTTACAAGACAATTGTTTATAATAAAATTCTATTCACCAATCGATAGACTCATAACGATTGTAAACAATGTTTTTGTTTGTGTTTGTGTTTGACCAATTCGTAAAAAAAAAAAAATAATAATAATAATTAAGACATGCGTGTCCGTCAACCTTAAACAATAATCTTTGTCAATTTTATTTTTCAGTCTTTATGATGGTCGATACTTGATCTATCTCTTACTGTTGCATCCCCGGGCAACGCCGGGCTCTACTGCTAGTCATTAATATAGAGCATGGATTGAAAGACAAGCGTACCTTGAATAACTCCGGCATTGATACAATGGGCTTCCGTTGACAGATCTTTAACAAAGAGATCTACGGCACTACTTGTTACGAAGAACATGATAATTTAAGAAAACCCTTCTGCTATTTACATAACTGATTACTGACATCCAATAAACCTGGCACGTGGAACTAGAACAGTCTACCCCAGTAAACGAAATAAATGGTTCAGTTCAACATTCCAACAACCTGAAGAAGAACGGAGTGTACAACGGCCGAAACGTTGTAATAAATATGGCGACAATAGATGAGGACAATAGTCCGAATAATGTAAATAGTGTATATAATACCTCATCTTAGAAATATAGACAAAACTCTTCAAAATATTCTATAATTAGAAAGATTATGTAGCAAACTCCATTGTGAGGCTTTGTTAAAATCCTTTCATATATCGAAGATAGCATTTTATTTAACTTCTTTCTTAAACTTACTACCTAGTTTTTACTTCGGGTTTCAATCTACTGAGTCATTATTCATCCTAGAAAAAGACATTTTTCTTTTCTTTTCTTTTTTCGTAGGATCCCATGGTAATAAATAACCGTATCATCTGATGGTCCCATTCCCTTAATGTTCAAATCAAATAAAGAATGAAGAAACTATCTAAAATGTAAAACATAGAAATCCGTATTTCTCTTTTCATCTTTATACTATTATTTGTAGACTCACATACTTCTCTTGACAGCCATGTTTAATATTTCATTGAATTGAAAGGCAATATGGATTTTCAAATGTAGCCGTTTAAATATCGGACGTGAGCCTGCAATGAAAACATGAGACATTATTTTGATATTGCAATCATAACAATAGAAAAATGCTAATCGCCTTCTCAGGAAATTAGCTGAAAGTTAATTTTCCCGGGACAGGAGAGATTAGTTTGTTTTGATTTGTTTTGTGCTCGGTTAATCCTAATTCAATAAGCGAGACAACATTTTCAGGAAAATCGTCGGAGTTCAATTTGTGAGAAAAATAAAGCAGAAAAATTCTAATAACTTTGTCTAATTGTTTATCGATAAAAACGGAACACATTTCGATAAGTGCAAACCGAATTAAAATTCTCTGCTCAACCGGTGATGAAAGTAAATTTGTTTATGGGAATATAGACATTTTTTTTTTTTTTTTTTTGGAAAATAAAAATACGAGAAAAATGTGATAACAATGTTTTCAGATAAAAAAAAAAAAATTGTGAGCGATTTTTTTTATCAGAAATAGTTACAAATATATATATGAATAAACACAAAAGGAAAACTTATCTTAGACGAAGCGTTTCTTTTGGGGAGATTAGGATGTGTGTGTGTGTGTGTGTGTGTGTGTGTGTGTTCATTTATGTGTCTGTGCGCTCGCATGAATGTGAACGAAATAAAGGGTTCAGGTCGACATTCCAACCACTTGAATAAGGCCGAAGCGTACAACGGCCGGAACGTTTTAATAAATATGGCGACAAAGATGAGGGACAACAGTTACTCAAGGTCCTTTTCTCCATCAACCCCTGCTCTATATTAATGGTATGCGTAAGATCATACATTGATATTTACTGTATATCTATACAGGTAATACAGGGCTGTATATGTACGTCTTCAAATATCTGGTTTAAAAGAACCTTGCAGTATATATCCAAGGACCTAGGCTAACTCGAGCCGGTTTAAATATTAGCGAGCTTTTCTTGTTAGAATAATTACCTTTTGAACCAGAAAACGAAGTCTTGGATCTTGCTTACATATTAGGAAATTTCTCTTAAGCACACATATGCTTGATTATGTCTAAGGCCTCGCATGTGTGTATTTTGGTGCCTGCTCGTGTAAAAACATATCTTGAGCGGAGATAATAAGATAATATTTAAATACATTAGGGACAAACAGACATAATTGCAAGCATGACGCGTGCTTTAATTTTATACATTGCATGTTGATTTAGACCTCATGAAAATAGATTTATTGTAACCGTGAATCAGATCCTTAAAAAATGTTTGCCAAAGTTTTTTGGCTAAAATAATTCTGCGAAATTGCCATCGACATTGCCTAGACCAAACCATCTAGAAAGCCAGAGGAGAAGAGGTGGGCATTGATGCTTCAAGCATTCCCTGTCACATTCCAAACGGATCAACTAATATTTGATGTGATTTCCTGATCCAAAGAACCTTTTGCACCAGAAAACGCAGTCTTGGGAACTTACTTACATATTCGGGAATTCCTGTTAAGCACGTATGAGGTTGGATAAAAAAAATGTAATTTTCAATCAACCCTACAACATATTCATTTATAATACACTAGCTTTTCATCTCTCCCCCTCCTTCTTCTTTTTCTCCTCCTCCTTCTTTTCTATTACACTCAACGTCGTGCGTTTATTTAATTTTAGAAATAATAATGTAACGTTCATCATTTATTTTAAAAAATAAAGCGTTAATTGGTCATTTGATAATTCAGTGGAACTCCTCATGTTTAAAGCACACACACACACACACACACACACACATATATATATATATATATATTGTCATCCACAGACAGACAGTGTCGCTGTATCACAGATCATCAGTCTGTATGATAGACGTCCGACCGCTTCTAGCCAGGAACGAAACTCGACAGTCGGATACTTTTCTCCCAATCCATAGGCGCACGGTTGAAAGCTTCGTGAATTTTTGCGTAAATACGTAAAAATTCGCCAAAATAAATATTTTGTGAATAAACACAGCAATGACTGACAGTGCTCAATTCGGAAAAGGGCAATGTTATGGCAACAAATAGGAGAACAATAGTCCGAATAATGTAAATAGTGTACATAATACCCCATCTCAGGAATATAGACAGATAATTTATTGGGGTTAGATACAGAAAATTGATGATGGATACAACCTTTTCTAGATTGGTAAGACTGTGAAACTTCATTGAGAAGCACAGTTTTGGATTTCTATTCGAAATTACCTGGTGAATCATCTCTGAACGAGAATTCGTAAAAGGGAATAAGGGGTTTACACACACACACACACACACACACACACACACACACACACACACACACTCATGCACATGCAAACACACGCACGTGTGTATATATATATATACCTGCGTGCGTGTGTGTCAAAATGCAATGTGCAAGCTAACGTTTCTTTTATTTACCTCGTAATTAACCCTCCTGCCTTAAGTATTTACATATATTCCCCTCGTGTCCCTGTTGGCATCATTGATATTTTAGAGACAGGTTTCAGTAATTTACTGCAATATACTTTATCAACTTTCCCGAATGTCGAGACATATGTATGATTTAGCTGAGTGAATCTTCTCATGATTCATTTCTTTTACATGCTTACCATCAATCTACAACGGGATTTAGATCCGATCTGTTCACTCACCATGTCATGGCTTTCATTTCTTGATGAAAACGTTAATACTCTTTTAATTGTGACAAGATCCATTAGCATCCTGAAAAAATTCTTTCATTGTCACGAATCCAATTTTCTTTCGATATAATGAGATTATTGTCGTAAATGAAAATGGATAAATAGTCATTGATTTTTGGAGTCATTAATACTATATCTTCTAATCCATAAATGACATTCAACACCATATCATAAATGTCTTGGGTGAATTTACGTTTTTCCAAAGTAATCATATTGATATATTTCATTTGAAACTAAAAAAAAGTTCCAGAAATATTACCTTCGCCAATGCAGATAAGTCATATATCACTGAATATCTATTCTATTTAATTGTGTTCACGCTATTTTTTCTTCTTTAGACAAAACTGACCTAATTTTTTTTGACTTTGTATGTTAGAGCTGTGTTTCTTGTGTATATTTTTGATGAAAGATTCATTCAGCATATTCTTTACACCGCTATAAACAAAACATTGATTCTGGTCGATTCATTTATTTCTCGATCATTTTGTTACATATTTTCATTATTTTTAATTTACAGATACTTAGTAGGAGCCATGTTGCATTTTAATTATATATTCTCTACCGCTTGTTGAAACATGCATGATTGTTTTTTAAGGTTAGACATAATTTTCGTCAAGGCATTTTTAGAGGACTGAAGGTCAAGGTCGCAGACTCTCTGCTGACTATGAGATACCGTTATGTACTGACGGACGACAACCCAAAAATGCAATATTAATTAGGAATGAGATGTTACTTAAAATATTGGAAGATCGCGTAGGAAAAATTGGAATCGATATCAAGTTCGTAAACTTTCGGAAAAATGTTATATTCTATATTGCCTAGATTCTTCGAAAACTTCATCAGGCCTGAGTAGTCTGGTTAACATCATGCCTCAAGAACAAAATTCCCATCGACTAAGTCAATAAGTGAAACAATAATAATAATAATAATAATAATAATAATAATAATAATAGATGAAAAAAAAACTAGTAGAAGAATAGAAGAAATGAAGAATAACTGAAGAAATAAACAGATTAACCGAAGAATTTAAGGATAAATTCTAGAAGAAAAAGAAGATGACCAAAATTGCATACACTAAACAATGTACTAAGAAAGAGAAATAGTTCGTTCGAAGCAAAGCACATAAAAATGAAATGTTACGTAATATCAATCCTCTTATATGGCAGTGAATATTGGAAAATTGCACATGAAGAGAAGACAAAAGGCAACAGAACGGTGTTAATACAGAAGAACGCCGAGAAGACCGTGGAAGGGACACGGAAGCAACGTATTAGTTTTAATTAAAACTGAAACAAAAGGGACATTTATTATTGGAATCAGAATGAGGCAGCGTGAAATGGACAAGGTCGTCGCTAATAATATTGCGTGTATGCAGATGGAAGGAGGCGCATGCGACAAACGTTGCTAAGAGCTACATGCATTAAAAAGTTGTTGCAAGCCATGATGCCTAAGGCCCAAGCAGAAGAAGAAGAAGAAGAAGAAGAAGAAGAAGAAGAAGGAGAAGAAATGCCTTTTTGTTGAAATTATGAGAGATCCTTTCTGATGTGCAACCTGATTCAAAACTATCCTATGAAAAATTTAAAATAGAAATTATCTGCATATTAACGTAGAATGAATTTCCGAAAGAGGTTTTTAACCAGATAGTTAGGTAATTAACTAAAGTTGTATGTAAATCAATAATGGCAGAATGGGTTTGCATACTATTTTGTTTTTCAGATTTAGAATATTATAAAGAGGCATTTTTCTTTTTAAAAAAAGAGCTTCAACAATATTTGAAATGGCTAGAAAAAGGTGAAAAGAAAACAAGGACAATGAAAAAAAACGCCTGAAGAAATAATCGTGTAAAATTCTGAATGGTAATAAGCAGGAATATGAAGCGTGTGTGGCCAAAAAAATTGCGGAAATCTACGAATAAAAGAACTGTTAAAAAAAGAAAGAAGTCGAGACAGAATAAGAAGATAAAATGGAGAACTCATCTGTTTCGGAGAAGTAGAGAAAAAAAGAATAAAGAAGTTGGCAGATAAGAAACGCTGAAAAGAACAGAAAGAACAGAAATGTCAAATACGTAAATAAAAAGCAAAGCAATACGATAAGTCGTGAAAAGAGAATGAGACCATTAATTAATCCGTAATCACCATGAGACTCATCCCACATCTGTCTGAAACCTTTGCACTGTTCTTAATTTGACACCCAAACACTCTGAAATGATATTATCGGAGTTTCCAGCGTGAATGTCATGCAGTACAGCAAGACATTTCCAAAATTCTGGCGAAGGGATTTAAGCCATGATGATCTTTCAAAGATCTGGTGTCCAAGTGACGCTAACCTACTGTGCACTCGAAATATCAAAAGTAAGAAATGCGAATGCGCGAAGTGAAATATATGAAATAGCGATAATTTTCCCATTGCACCCTGTCTATCACCTAAGTGCACCTATGTCATCAGCATAATTCCTTCAAATTTGGTACACTGGCATTTACAAGGAAAACAAAATGTGGTTTTCTGTTACTTCTATAACCACGTTTTCAAATCTCTGCTCTTTAATGTGCAAATAAAAATCTAAGAACAATTTTCAAAAAATGAGAACTTTCTTTTCCTCCTTGTCTCCTGAAAAAGCATGGAATGAATAAGTTTATGTGTATTCACAATAAACAATGATTTCGTTACGTGCTATTCTTCCTCTATCAAAGTTATTGGGGAAAATGTAACGATTCCAGTAGCTTTTTACCAGGGGAAAGTAAGCCAACAAACGGGATTGGAATTTTAAATTGGAATTGCACAATTACACATTTGATTCTATATATCCACAATATTAAATTTCCTAATGAGCCATCTGTAGACGACAATCTCACCTGTTGTAAGAAACAAACACAATATCATGTCAAACCTGGTTTCACCGATGGGGGATGCTACTTTCGCTTTCAATCATCCCTCCTAGCAATATGAACATGAAAAATAGGGTTCAAACTGTTCAAGTTTGATTTCATCTAACAGAGCAAAATTCTCCACAATTAAAGACCTTGGTATCCACGTGCAGATTTAATAATTGCCTTGCTTTCAAATGTAGTTTTTGGAGGGACATTTTCCTCGATAAAAAACTTTATGCATACATATAGGATATCATAGATTTTTAGCATTTAATTTAATTATCTATGAACACGACTCAAATATGTTGACCGTGTTTGGAATTTTTTGAAATCACTATCACTATATACGGATATGTAAACATCCACATATTTAGTTAAAAAAATAATCCTTGATAAGAGCTACTCGAATAGCCAAAGCTTTCGCATATATTGAACATTCGAACGATTTTACACACATTTACAGAAACAGAAATACCTCTTCGGACACAAGAAAAAAAAAAAAAAGCTTAATCGCAGTAACTTGCTACTCATCTTTAATGAAAGTTGTATAAAAGAGTGATTGCTGTCCATATTCGCAATTATATATATATATATATATATATATATATGGATGCGTACTGCTGATGAGTATCTAATATAGGACAAAATGGTGGTCTAGTGCTTTCTAGATTCTGTTGAGGTCTCTTTTAGACTCGCTGAATTACTGAATTATGATTATCTGAAATGCCCCTAATAATTTCTATCACACACGCACAATATATATTTATGTACCTGTTAAGTTTGCGATATATGTGCACACTACTATAGATAGTAGAGATGTACAACTTGCACGTTGGATATTGATACTTATGTACCCTTTACTTTTTGGATATGTGTAGTAACCTACTTGCAGCATGCATGTGTGCCTACTATAAATACTTATGCAACTGTTGCTTTTTTGCATAAATAGGTAATTACCTGTTATAGATACTTATGTTCCTTTTAAGTTTTGGGTCTGCATATTTATGCGCATTTTTCTTACGAAATTATTACAATGCTCATGGTTATTGCTATTTTCTGCATATGAATTACTTATGTTTGCACCAAAGACTGGCTGGTTCCAAGAGACAATGTGCTTCTCGATTTTGCATTGTATTGTTGGTATGGATGAACTTGGTAATTTCGGACATTTGACATCATTGTTAAGCAGGATAGTTCAAATTAAGGATCCACATTTATTTAGGTTTTGGTCTATGGCATTTACTTTCTTATTTATTATTTTCTTTAAGTGGAGTGTCACTGATTTTGAAGTTATGTCTCTAATTCCATTAAATTTCAATTAACTTATACGAAATTAACGTATCAGAAGCTTCTTCTGTAATTGCATAATTTTCTAGAATACTGCAAATAGGTTAAAAGACATTAATGCTTGCGTATGTTATTCCGACCAACTGGAGATTTAATGATAAAACTAGACTAATAAATCAGTATACTTACAATTTTTCTGTCATTTCACATTGTTAAAAATAATATTCATATCGATCAGATTATGTGTCGAAACGTTGAGGAACAAAAGTACTTACACGCTAGAAAGTATATAGATGTACTTGCTTTACATATTGCAATTGATAGAACAAATGCCTCATCTTCCAGTGACTGTCTTGCTAACGACCATGGTTTCAATCTCCTTAAAAATGATGAATAAACTTGGACAAAGATTATTTCTTGATTCGCCTTACTACTAAATCTAGGAATTATTTTTTATGCCCGGCATCAATGCAGAGTCCTTAAATATCACGAGAATCAGTTCACTGCAATCTCAATTCTCTCAACTGCATATTTATGGAAATTGTTTAACATACGACATTTTGTATATTCTATTCTACCATGATGTTTTTCCATGATGTTTTACTTAATGTTTTGTTTAACATGTTCGCGTAGGATAAACTTTATTTTATTAAGTTTAATACGCTAAAAGTCTATTGTGTGAATTCTGTTTATAAGTGACTAAAGACAAGTTATTTGTTGGACAATATTCCTTTGTGATATTTCCAAGCAACTGCGTTATAAACAGCAGTTAGAATGTCTTTGAGCGGATATCTCATCTGAGGCCTTTGTTTCATACAAAAGAAATCGTGATGAAAGTTGAATAAAATCTGCATAATTTATCAGAACATTTCTTAAAATATAGCCAAACGTTCCTTGAAATATGAACTGATGAATATAATTACATCGAGCGAGACACAAGCTAAACTTGCTGCAATCACGACGTGAGTGTCTTCACAAAAAGAGTGAAAGCACTGATAGAAATCAGTATCATACAATTGCTCTGACCTTCACGTATGCATTGCCGTTCTACAAGACGACTTTCACAGATCTGAAGATATGTGACAGCTGTTAATTAGTAAGCAGACCATTTTCGTGGTTTCAGATTCAATCAGTAACAATGTTAATCTTGATGGAGAAGAAAGAGGAAGGAGTCCTGTGACCAAAAAGTGTAGCGTCTCTCCGAAACACGGAATATTCTTTTATTAAGTTAGGGGTATAATATAATAGCATCTTTGCTCATTTGTTTGTGGTTCTGTTGTTTTTCTTTTGTCACTTTGCTTTTTGTTCATTATATTGCGAACAGCCACTCAGTCAGTATTTTCAAAAACTTCGTCGAAATCGTTAATTTCCTTTCTTCATTTTTATTTTCTCTTCACTTTCTTTATTCCTTCAATACTTTCTTCAGACTTTCTCTTTCATTAGTAGTTCTCCATTTGTTCTCTTACTTGATTAATTTATATTTTCTCTCTTTTTTATTTTATTACAATATCACTTAGTTTTCAGCAATTATCAGGGCGGAACTTGACGTCGGTTTGGCGAGTTTAAATTCAAACCGTGTTGGTGGCGTTTACTTTCGTATTAATGAGTATGGAAAAGGTAAAGGTTTTTTTCTCAGAGACTATGGGTCTATATCAGTTAATATCAAGGATAATGAGAACTCAGAATCAAACAATTTTTCCGAGGGCGTCTAGAATCTTTACCTCGTAAAACATAATTACTACAGAAACTACACCAACAACTTTTAACATGCGGGGGCTGAGGCCCAATACGCTAGAGCAAATGAAAATTATTATCATGTATCGTACACGTATTTTTTTCATGTTCTTTATTTATGGGCTTATATTCTTTCTTTCGTCCTTCATTCTTGCGAACAAGACTTTTTCATGCACTTCTAAATTTATTTCTTCTTTCTTTTATTTAATCTTGATTTACGCTCGTTAATTCCTGTTTTGTCTTATCTCTTTCGTATTTACTTGACCTTATCTATACACGCATTCCGTTATTTCTTTTAAAATATTTCTTCTACAATTCTACAGTTAACATAAATTTTCTTTTAAACTGCATTCATTATATTATTTAATTATTTTACTTATTCATATTTATTAGCTTATTTCTTTGCTTTCCATATTTATTTTATTTATCCTGTTTTAATATTCTTTCTGATAAGTTTAATCTTAATATCTTTCAATTCATTATTCCCAATATTCCGTGTCTTTTTTTTCTTTCAATTATCCAATCTTTCCTTTGCGTTTGTTACTTTCCTGTTTCTACTTCCAATCCATACCGTAGGTGATCATCGAGAACTTTACGAAATAATTGGACCTCAGTGAATTCATTGACAATGTAAGTTATTCGTTAGTGTCTATCTCTTCTCCGTGGAATATGTGATAATTTGAATTGGGTTACATGATACTAACAGCTTCAGAACGACATTGAAGCATTTTCTCATTGCTTTTTTTTCTACGTCTGTGAATTTAGAGAAACATCTCTCTTACACTATCTCTCAGTCAAATCTATATATCACTGTTTATATTCCTATTTGATTTAGAGCTGACAAAGAAATATCAGATGCAAGGGTATTGGGCGAAATAGACGTAACTGATTCGAGTTTCGCATAACCTATAAAGTATATGTCTACATCCTTTTGCCTTTGCATTGTTCTTTCTACTATCATTCTGACTGTAAATATCGCATTAGTTATTCCTGGTACTTTATCTGTTCCTATACTATTTCCGATCTAATGTTGATCCACGCTCTATATCTCTCAGAAGTTTTGTGACCTATTCAGCTGATTGTCAAATGGAGCCCGCTTTTATTTCCACATGGCATCTTATGAAACGCTATAAACATTGATCTATTTAAATATTGTGTCAACACTGTCGTATATTTTATTCATGATGACTGATATTCTTTTAATTCCGAAATCATTTAAAGTTACCGGCATCTCTAAAACAATGCCATCTGGTTCCTCTTCAATTTGGCCATTTTGATTTCACTTCCGATTTTAATATTACTGCCTTTCCTTTTTCGTCGTGGAAGAAATGTCAGATGAATTAGCCCCATCTTTGAATTATTTTTCTTTCTCTATGATCAGCATCCGTTCTTTTAAATTTATTCATCATGTCGTTGAGTACGTCATATCGCCTGATATTTCCCTTCTGCGTTTATGCATATCTGCTTTATCTATAATGCTCATGCTTTCTATTTTTGCAGAGACTTCGTTGTGACATTCCTACTATTCTCACTTGCATTCCTTTATAATTGTTTTGTCTCAGATCCTGTATACGGCAAGTACATTTATGGGCTCTATAAATAATGAACTAACTTCGAAATCTAAAAAAAAATTTACCAGAGATTTGTACATATATAGGCGTTCGTATTGCAGCTGAAATGACTAATCACCTAGAGGTATTTTTACAGAGGGTAAATATGAGAAATATAATAAGATTTCTTGTATATACTCGCAAAAATAATTCATTTTCATAGGTCTAGGTAATATTTTGACCATTATTATCAATCTCAGATCCTGTTCTGCTATCCGATTTTACAATCGTGTTTGTTACTTTAAAAAAGTGCTTGTCAATTCTGGTTATCTTCGACAATTACAAAAACAAGGCCGCAGAATACAACGGTCGAAAACTTTTGATAATAACAACAATAAAAATGAAGACAACTGACCAATAATAAATAATGTAAATAATGATAACTCTGTGTCTCTGAAATTTAGAGAGAAATTACTCTTGATAATTTTATCTTTCCTAATTAGTAAATATATAATGATCATGTATATTCTATCTAAAATTCTGTGTTGATGAGTTATCTTTATTTGCATTATCTACAACTAATTTTCTTATCATTACTGTAGGTCGTTTCAGTCAGGAAAAAGATCAGATATACTTCGGCAGAAAGAACGGACGAAGAAAATTCGACCCCTATTAAAACTTTCAGTTCCAATGACTAAGACGGCTAACTTAACCGACAGACACCTGAAGGTTGCCGACGCGTACCACATCCATAATGTTTATTCATGTAATTTGTTATAAATATGAAACAATGACGGATGAAAGTATTACTTTAGCTATGTGATAAGTACTCGTGGCTTAAAATTAGATTACTAGACTGAAAGAAATAGAGGTTCGATTCCTGGCGATAGGCGCATTTATTTAAATAAGTTTTTCAATATCTACACTTGTTTATGACAATTTCATAATTACAGTACATTTAATGCAAATACGTGTACCCATTAAATACAACGCGGATACACACTCACGCATATATATATGAAGAAATATAGTTATAAGGTGTGCTATATTTACGGGATAAAGTGCTCAATATCAAAGATAGAGCTTATGCAATATAAATATAAAAGTGAGCACTGAAGTCAACACTCTGAGACGACAGGCTCTTTCATACTACAGGCAGTTATCAGACCGTGAATGTTTGATTTTTCTCGGCTATTTGTATATATGGAACCACTCACCCATATACATAAATAGTCGAGAAAAAATACAACATTCGCAGCCTGACGAATGCCGCTAGCATGAAACAGCTTGTCGCCTTTGAGTGTTGTCTTCAATGTTCACTTTTACATATATATATATACATATATATATATATATATATATATATATATGTGTGTGTGTGTGTGTGTGTGTGTGTGTGTGTGTGTGTGTGTGTGTGTGTGTGTAGTCATCCACAGACATCAGTCAGAGGTCGTACACCTAAGATATTGGGAGAATATATATATATATATATATATATATATATATATATATATATATATATATATATATATATATATATATGCCACCTCTCTCAGGTAGTTTTGAATTCAGAACTTTTACATTTCCTAAACCGGTTGCCACCCAAGCCTATAGGAACCAATCTCTCCTTCCAATTACAAAAAGCCTGAAAAGAAAATATGAATAAATGTAAGCACGTTTTTCAATAAATTAAGTTGATATACATATATATATATATATATATATATATATATATATATATATATATATATATATAAAAAATCAAGATGAAGAACTTAATGATTCATTTCGGTTATAAATTACTTGGTGAATATCTCTGTATATTCATCTCTTCAGCTTTTTGAGGTCTCTCTCTGAATAATAACTTCCTTGGAATTATCCCTACTTGTCACGAATTGTATATATATATATATATATATATATATATATATATATATATATATATATATATATATATATATAGGCGAGATGATTCAACATTAATACAAATGTCATTCAAGTAATGATGGAGCATATATATAGAAAATAGAAGGGTTAACAGCTCACCGAAATTACTTTTTAAACTTTTTTCTGCCAATATTCTTCAAACTCTGTAAGTTGTGTTTCTTTAAGATTTTAAGCCGTTCATAGCCTTGACTTTATTTATGAAAGTACAATACACTTATTTCCTGTTCAGTTTCCTCGACTGCGCTATCAATTTCCGACCGTACAGTCGGCTCTAAAATCTTACCGAAAATCTGGACGGAGAGAGAAGAGACTGGTTCAAACAATTCCAAAGAGAATTACTGCGATGTCAATCCCACAGAGTAGACCGGAATTGATCATTTTATGATGATTTCATTTCTTTCCACCTCTGACCTTTACGATAGATAAAGAAAATAAGTTGTAGTGATTTATTTAGCTTAATTTATATAGGCAGAAATTAACTACATAACTCGTTGGTTTCAGAACCAACAAAAACGTAATGATTTGTCACTCGTGTGTGTTAATCTTTTTTGGAAAGTTCACTACGTATTTAAATAGATTACAAAAGAGTCGCATAGAGGAATGATCTCGTGTGAGCCAAACGACTATGATATTAGACAATTCTCTACTCTATACGTGATCTGTGATAATAAAGTCATTTCTAAGGTGTTACGTTAGACAAAGTTTTCCAACAGTTTTTTTTTCCTTATTTCATTTTCCTTTTTTACACTTTTCGTTTGTATGTACCCGAGCAGGCTTTTTGCCCGATTCTTTTTCATTATCGATAAGGATATTTACAAGCCGAGGTTTTTAAATCCAGTCCAGATTGCTGAATCGGCCAAGTGAGAGTCTGTGACGACGCCAAATAAACAAATTGAAACAACACCACATGGCTCGCAGCCATCCTACCGGGGTGGTGAATTTTCACTAAAATTGCACAACTGAAACAGCTCGCCGTCCGGTCAATCTCCACATATGGCCGGAACGCGAATAAGTCGGACGTCAAATTACAGGCACTCGGACCAACAGATTACATTTCCCCGGTTAACGTCCATTAATTATCGGAACTTCTATCTCACGCCCAGGGATATACGAAGCCTAATTACATCGGAATTATCGAATATATTTAGAAATGGAAAGGAAGAAATAGCATTAATGGGGAAAATACAAAAATATATGAGTCGAAAAAAAGATAAGATTTTACAGGTAAAATTTGAAAAGAAAAATGTGTGTTTTTCATTGCAAATTTTATCAGCGAATTTGAGTTTGAAACAGAAATAAAGAGAAAAAATAATTTAATAAATACTAGAACATAAGAATTCAAATATGTTATAAGAGTGAAAACTGTTTTCGATGTAGCTTATGTTAAAGAAGTAAATGATTGAAAAAGGAGGAAAGAAGATGGTATAATACCAAATGAATGGACGTAGATTGAAATATAAACACTAAAGTGTTTAAATAATGTATTAAGAAATAAAAGAAGACAGATAAACATAGCGAACGAAAGATGGACAGAACGGAGTAGAGGTTAATCTAGCAAACAGGAATTTGTAACGGATAGAAGAACATACAAGAATAATTCTACAAGTTTAAATTGTGAATAGGTGAAAAAGTAGAACCTTCAGTAAAATTGAATATCTAATTCATTCGCCATCTCTCTCTCTCTCTCTATCTATCTCTCTCTCTCTATCTATATATATATATACATAGAGAGAGAGAGAGAGAAAGAGAGAGAGAGCGAGAGAGCGAGAGCTTCATACTTCGCACCTCTCGCCTGTGGAACACTCTTCCCAGTTACTGTTTCCCTGAGAGCTATAATCTCCAACTATTCAAATGTAATGTCAATCGACATCTCCAGTTACCTTGATCTATCCACTATCCCTCTCCTCATTCTTTCTTCTATCACTCCTATCTGCTCTTGCTCCAAATCTTCGTCAACCCCTGCATCCTAGTGGCTTCCCCCCTTGCTCAGTGCGTAATGCTTAGTATATATATATATATATATATATATATATATATATATATATATATATATATATATATATAAATGTGGACACTCTGGCTGTTTCATGTTTATACACAATCGTCAGGCAATAATGTTTTTGCACCATATATATATATATATATATATATATATATATATATATTTTATTTGGATAGATGTGAGTTTTGTTTTCCTGGGTTTCACATATATATATATATATATATATATATATATATATATATATATATATATATATGTCTGTATTGAATAAATTCAAATGAAAGTTAAAAATGAACACCCGTTTTTCAACAAAGATGTATAATTATAGATACATTAGCGGGGATACCCGGCGTTGCTCAGAAGATCTCTGAATAATAGTTTATTATTGAGCCTCCAATGTTTTTTTGTTCAAAAGGCACTTTATATTTCTTTAAATACTAAGCAAAGAAGAATTTGATTTTCAACCGGTAAAACCGAATATTTTCAGTCTAATTTTTTGCCGAATCAGAATTTGGAAAAAGCAAAAAATTGGTCTGCCCATATTAGTTCCGGAAAATTTAACATGGTTTATGATTCTGACGAGGAAGACAACGTCGTAACTGAAATAGAAAATGACAAACAAACAGTGAACATCTGTAGACAAAGAGAAAAAAAATTTTTCTTCCTTTATAGCAGACGAAAACAATATGTCTAACTCTAACAATATCGTGGAAAATCACTCTTCAAATTGTAGTAAAACGGAAAACAAAATGTCCGACTTGCATACTTTGACAGACGTTATTTCCGACGAGAATGAAACCAACGAATATAAAAAAACTGCAGAAAATAACGCACCAGACATTACAGATGGAACATTTGATGAGAATGAAGAAGCACATCCGGGCCAGGCAAGCAACTGTGTCGGCAACAATCACAACCCTTAAAATTGAAGGTTCTAAAAACCGAAAATTTCTTTTCTTCCTTTATGGTATCATATTTTTTTATCCCCGAAGAAATAATTTACATCATGCTTCCGAATTACTTTGGTGATAATGGTTCGAGTCGAATTATTTTGGTGATAATGGTTCGTGTCTTACCTTCTATCGATACTTGGAATATCCTCCACCATTTCCCTTTTTGTCATGGGTACCCTTGCCAACTCCCAAATCGTAACATCTATGTTCTCTTCTCGGCACCATTTGGTATACTAGGCGTAGTAACTTTACTGCTACCATTTTATGTTCAGACATTTACGGGTCGAGTGATTTTTGTCATTCTCTTCGGATTGTACAATTGTTCGGCGTACAGTCTCCTCAATCAAATTATTCGAGCGTCACCGGAATTGATAATTTAACAGCAGGTTTTGGCCTTGCCATTTTGATAAAAATAAAACAGTCGAAATTCTGGGTCCACCATTAGCAGGTAAATATTATTCTGTTATTTTTTTCTTTGCTGGAGGTGTGAAATGTGTGTCCATTTGAAGTACTGCTCAGATTCAGAGTAACTGAGGGTGAAAAACATTTTCACTCTAAAATCAATTTCAATGTTTCTTTCGAAATAGTCCAGTTGGGCATGCACACAGGAAGCCAAGTGATTTTTTAATCTAAAATTATTTATATATGTCCGTTTTGGCTATAATGTACTTTTCAAATTTCTTTCAATTTTGAATAGGACCTTCTATGTATGAGTTAAACGAAATAAGTATGTCACTATAATTCTATAAAAGAAAGAGCAGAGAGAATAGATATGGAACCAGGAACAAACAATTTTTTATGGTCATATTTTCTTGATGACGTGCAAGAATGTATGTCTGAACCAAATGAACATAAATATCACCAAAATACCTGAAATCTCGCGTTTTTCTGCTTCTGACCATTATTAAGGTCAGGGAAAAACTGTAAACATGGACTTAAAATTTACTCAAAATTTGAAAATCGAATAATAACACCGAAAATAATATTTCTTTTTCAGAAATATAGTAAAGTATCTTTAAGAAATTGGGTCTGTTTTTTCTTTAAATTAAATTATTTGGTCTGGCTTAACATTGACCTCTTCGGTTTCATCCTCCTTGGTATTATCCATACGGATTACCAAGATTTTCGTTATAACGTGTTCCAAGTATTTTAATTTTCATTCTACAATTTCACCTCACTGTAATTGGTCAGGAAAAGTCTTATGAGTTTAACAGATTCAGGCAAAGCAAACAAGAAATCGAGTTTATCAAAAAAAAAAAAATGGAATTACTTGACCGCACTTTTTAAAGTCATTGTCATTATACAAATACATGAGCTCATTTACTAAGGATTTGTAATCAAACAAATTTATTTCTGCTGTATAACATCTGTATATTACATAAGAAATGTATGCCGCTAAAAAATTTGTTTTTCAATTAAAACAAGTAATATTTTAATTCGTTTAGTAATAAATAATATATTTTTAATAAATATATATGAAATATATTTTTAATAAAATAATATAATTCTTTAATGAATATGAATTATTTTTTTTAATTGAATGAATAAACCATTTTGTTTTAGTAATAATTAATCTGAATTATCTAAACAAAATATT
>CAHIKZ030005269.1:1720000-1757500 GCA_903632075.3 Acanthosepion pharaonis | reverse complement strand
TAGTTTTTAAACTTAATAGTGATTAAATTTGGATTTTAAAATTGCCAGTTTTTAATTTTAATATTAAATTTTATCATATAATTTTATAATTATTGGTTAGTATAAATTATTTTTAATTTTACACGTATTTAAAGATCTGAATATTAATTAATCTGAAACTTTTTAAAACTTTTATACATGATTTCGTTGTCATTTTGAATCTTTTTCGTTTTTGTAACAATGTTTCAGTGTAGGATCGTTTTAATGAAACTTTTAAAACCATTTATTTTATTTTCAACATATACTTGATAAGACACAGAGTGTTTGAAACAAAATGGCTATTTTTGTAGTGATTTTATAACATACCTATGTTATAATTTTTTATAAAAAATAATTTTATATATATATATATATATATATATATTTAACGTTCTTTTTTATAGATACAAGTATTTAAGTAAATGCTCTGTTTATAATAAACAGTATTAAATAACATTTACCGGCCTGAATGTCCAAGAAATCTTCATAGAAAATATTCGTCCTTTGACAGGATTTGAACCTGCATCTTATACGGAACCGTCATTTACGCTGACTCGGCCACAAAGGAGAGCGTTCGGTAGGCAAGGTCGAATTTACTGCTTATAAACTTCAATCTTCCATGAATCTCGTACATTCATAACTGCTCTGGCGTATCAAATGTAAACAAATGACGTCATATATTAAGAAATGGACAAAGTCCGACAATTTATTTATTAAAGACATTTTATTTTATTAAAATTATATATATATATATATATATATATATATATATATATATATATATATATATATATATATCATAGTGAGAGATAGAGATTAATGATTCCACCACATTCAAGAAAACAAAAGCCACTAAGTTCAGGGGTTACTGTGTGTAAAAGAAACGTACATTACGTTGATAAAGTGATTGAAACCGAAATCTATGTCCCAAAACAGATCAATTATTCCTAACTGGTGTCCACTTTTAATATGAGCCGATTGAATAACTTATCGAAGCGGAATATGAAGTCAGCAAGCCGACTTCCCCTTCTGTCCCCATCGACTGTTCTCAGTTTCACAATAATGCTTCCGGAAATCAGTCTATTACATTTTCCTTCAACTATGGGTCAACCAGTATTGTAGTGTTGCGATTGCTAGGTTTTTCCACGCCCACATTTTATTCAGCTGCGATTGGCTAATAAATCACTACTACATTTATATAGGACAATTTAGCCATCGCAGTTGTTTCTTTGACTCCTTCGTTTTTGAGCTTGCTTGCTTGTTCTGTTCGTACGAGTGTAGTGATTTTTTTAATTTTTAACCAATCCCATATTTTACTGCAAGGTTAAGTTTTCCCGTGTTGTCCGTGGGAGCCTGCCCTTTTTCCATAAAAGAGGCGGCTTTTTCACAATCGTCAGTAAGATCTATTAAAGTTCACCTGTCCATACAAGTTCACAACCTTACTCATAACATTTCAAACGCACACACAGACACAGAATTTCGTAACATAAAGTCACATTTCACTCTGTGAGTTAGCCAAGCTCAGTCAACCAGGACTCTATTGATTTCGAACCATTCTATAACACAACACATTTTTAATCAATTGTATTCTAGTGTTATCTATTCTAACAAACAGACCATTATTCTAATATTGATACCTGAACATTTTTCTCTCAAAAAGAACTTGTTTTGAAGAATCAATTACACATCAAAATACAATTAAAGGGGGGAAACTTCTTTCCCTTAATCTATACATTGAATGCAATTTTATGTTTGTTCTTGTATGTTATTTTAATATATACTTGTTGATTCAGAGTTTGGAGTTTTTGTTGTTTACTTGAATCCTCTACGGTGAAAGTATAATATACATAGTATTGGTCTATCTACAAACGGACACCTTTACATTTGGTAACCCCGACGTTCCAAAAATAAATCTTTCAACCATTAGGACCTTACAGTAGATTGAGAACTTGATCCTTATCTGGTAGACACTACAGGAGGAGAACAATTCAAAACCTCGAAGAAAGAAAGAGAAATCACTCCACTGTCATTCTGAAGAAATCAATTCGCAGATAAAAAGAAGGAAATACTTGGGGAGACATGATCGCAGATATCCAGAATGGACATGGCATTAACAAAATCATTTTTACAATTATATTTCCAAAAGATTGTTATTTTATGCCATTTTAATTACTTAAAAACATCGCATTTATACCAAAAAAGCTGTTGAGATAATTTATGCACATTGGAGTTGTATTTGTATTAATTGACAATGAATCATTTTCAATAAATATGGAATTAGGTCTTCAGAAAGTATGGACTTTTATTGCGCAGCGATTGTGAACATATTTATTGGGGTTCGTGTGAATAAATATTTGGAATGGATTACATCTATTGAATTTTTGACATGTAATATTCATTTAGGGCCCTTAATTTTCAAGAATCTATGTGTGTAATAAAATAATAAATAATATTTGTGCGCGCAAAAAAATCAAAAATTGAAATTATTACAGGACAATAGTATTTTAACACAACCAATCCTTGTATTTATAAATCTATATAACAAAATTTGGAGCATTTTGAAGAATAAATAAAATAAAATTTTCACCGTTTGTGTCTCTCATCGCTGATATAAGAGACGGCTGCAATACCCGCAATTCGGGTAGCATCCTGATGAATGAATATTTAATTATATCTATCTATCTATATATATATATATATATATATATATATATATATATATATATAAACACACACACACGTGCTGGCTTGTTTACCTTGGTAAGCAGATAAATAATTACCAACAATAGCCAAGAAGTATAGACATAATATTGCTCAATATGATTAGACAGAGATAACAAACATATATCAATAATTAAGAAACATATATTAATAAAAAAACATATACCTAGTTTTGGTGTGCAACTTAAGTTTCATTGTTAAACCAACTCGTCGGCCACAAGACATAGGTTATTGTTCATTTAAAAAAGTATAAGGATGCTCATGGTATTGACGCTGATTCGTAATTTTAAAATAGTACATAACTAATATTAAACTTTAGTACTATTTTTGTACAATTTTAATTTTGAACTATTATTCAGCGTCCATCCCATAAGCATCTGCCTCCTTTATGTTGTGCCCGACGAGTTAAGTAACCAGCAAAACCTAAGTCGCATATCAAATGTAGGTATATATATATATATATATATATATATATATATATATATATATATATATATATATATATATATATAAAGGAGGCAGATGGTTACTTATATATATATATACATAAAGGAGGCAGATGGTTACTTAAGAACGGTATATTTTAGTTATTAATCCGAGATATATTATTTAAACCCCTTTTTTTATTGATACCCGTGTTCAAGTTGGCGTCTCGTTCATTTATTAAACAGTTCAATAAATGTACTGTTTAGTAAAAGAACGGAGCGTCTACTCCAATATGGCTTTCCCCCAAAACTGGGGCATAAGTAACAATCTGCGGAGTTTTTGCTAATTCTGAAATATATATTATTTTAGACTTTCGTTTTATTCCCCACACGACACATTCTCACCAAACTTTTTTCCTCTGTTTTTTGAAGAATTGAAAACGATTAATCTTGTAAATAAACATGTTCAAAGAACTTAATTTATCCGACAATATATTTTAATGGCTGCTAGAATATCAAAATTTATTTGTTTCCCGAAAATATATTTAAAATTTACCATTAAACAGTTTTGAGATATTAATAACTAATAAATTAAATTTTCGTTTATTCTTTCTCCAGAAATATTATACTTGTTTTAAATCGTTATTCCCAATGTTGATTATCTCGATACTTACAACGAGAATTATTCAGTAACTCTCTCTCACGGTCTACACAGTTCATGCGAAAGGTTTAAATTCACCAAATACATCAAGAACTAACTTTTGGAGATATATAGTGATTTTCCAAGCGCAGTTTAGATGTGACACAATACCGAAATTGGGGGGGGGGGTCACCCAGTGAGGATTAAACTCAGCACTCAGTCGTAATTGTTCTAGCGAGACAAGCTTGCTAAGCATTACACCACATCGAGGTGCCCATACAGAATCGAACTCACTATTGAGTCGTAACTGTTTCAGCAAGACAAGCTTGCCAGCCATTACATCCCGCCGAGTTGTGCCTGTTGGAGATATATAAATCTTCTTTGATTTTGAACATTTTCCGAGAAGATATGGCACGATAAAATAAAACAAATAGGAAATGTTTATCAATCTAACATGTTTCCATTATATTAAATCTTTATCAGAGAATTCTCTGGAAAAGTTTTAATAGAAGGGAAAAATGCTATATTGATAGTCATTTCCTATTTGTTAATACAATTTAATTATTCATATAGATAAAAGTTCATCACGTTTTGATTTTTATGTATAATAAATAGGTAAATATTATATTTTATTATGTACATATAAATTTATAAGTATTTTTTTGCATATATGATCAAATAATCATTTACATGATCTGTATTTGATCAATAGGAGGCGATCTCAGCGTGTGGCATTTTTGGAAATTCCCTGATAATCCATATCACGGATTGAGCCAAGAGTTCTTAATGAAATTGTGTGGACAGAATGATTAGAAGCCGTCGATGATTGTGTTAACAAGAAGTCACCCGTCATCGTGACAGACGGTTTGAGCCTGTCGTCTTCTTCCAGGCTGTTGATCAAACTAGATCACAACTCTGCCTAAGCATGAGTCTGCACCAGGTATTAGCTAACCTCTCTTGCAGACTGGCATCCTCGGAAAGGTGTGGCCGCGACATTTACATCATATGTGTGAGGGATGCTCTTGGGTATGACCTAAAACTACAGCCAACAATGGGCCCTCGACTAGGAGACAGAATCAGGGTACCCCGAAACATTGTTAGCTGCGGGTGATAACTGGCCAAGACCTAGCACCTGTTTTCTCCCTACTAGGTAACTGCATATATATATATATATATATATATATATATATATATATATATATATATATATATATTCATGAATTATTCATACAAAACAAATACAAAGGTTAATGGTTTAATTGGCGAGAAATCCATCGTCGCAAACAATTCAAATAATATAAAAAACCCCGAACCTGTTATGAATGAAAAGGTCATTGTTTTTATAAATTTCTGTTGCATTAGTTCTTATTTTTACTACAAGCTTTCGTCTGTTCCTACAGACATCTTCAGGTATGGAATAGATGTTGTTCTTGTTTTTACTCTCAGTAATAAGAGGACAACGAAAATATATGTATTGTTGTATCCGAAAAATGCTATTAGAAATGAGTTATTGAGAACTAATGCAACAGAAATTTATAAAAACAAGGATCTTTTCATTCATAACAGGTTCGGGGTTTTTGTATATTTTTTGAATTGTTTGCGACGATGGATTTCTCGCCAATTAAATCATTAAACTTTATATTTGTTTTTGTATGAATAATTCATGAATTTGTAAATTGATTGCACCTTTATTGAAATATATATATGTAAGTATTCAAGTACGAAAGAAATGCAGAAAAATTTTTTACCGTTAATAAAAAAAAACCCAGACGACATGCATTTAACGGATGTATGAATTCGTAGAAAAATACACCCCTATCTTCCCTCAAGTAAACCTCCTTTTCGAACGTAACTCATAATTGATACAACAACAGTTAATAAAAATGAACACGCTCCCGCCCATGTTGCAATGATTGGATTTCTCTATATCCTTGGAAACAGGAAATTATGAATTTACATGTGCGTCTAAAACTAAGTAAATTTTAAAATAAGTTAAACCAATATTCGCTTGAAGATTAAACGGAACTAATGATTTTAATTTAATTATATAATTAAATTTAAATTTTTTAGCTTCAGTTTTTGTAACATGCTTATTAATGTGGAGCGAAAAAGCATTTTAAATCAGTTAATTTATAATATTTATGCTCTGTAAATTTACATTGAGCACTGTTTTGTAAAAAATATCATTGAGAACAGCGGATTATATATCTTACTGTTCTTTCTTTATATATATATATATATATATATATATATATATATATATATATATATATATATATATATATATAAATATATATATATAAATGAATATAAATATATATATATAAATGAATATATATATATATATATATATATATATATATATATATATATATATATATATATATATGAATATATATATATATATATATATATATATATATATATATATATATATATATTCATTTATGTTTTGTATATTGGTGTGTGAGTGTTTTTGTCTCTGATGTGTGTGTGACTGCATATCGGACTTTTTGTTCCTTCAGGCGAATGATTAACATGAACGGAAATGGAACCTGATTCTTGAGCTCATTTTCGTATGTGTGCATGTATGTTTATATGTCTCCGTGAGCGAAACAAATCGTTACTTACCACTTCAAGCCGATCACTCCCCCATGTTTTTGACAAGATAGAAATTGTGCCTGCATTTGCTTCCATTTTTATGGAAGAGTGCTCATTGCTGGTGAACCGGAAGTAGTGGGCTATAAATTGCCAAGGGGAGTCTTTGTGTGCAGATAGAAAAAAAAAACAGTTGCTAATGGAAGGTACATAAGTCAATATCCGATCAGTAGCGGCTCGGTCACCGCAGAGAGAGGGTATGATGTTGAAAGACCCAAAACCCCTAATGAACCTTGGCTTAAAACATCACTCATGATGTTTAACAAAACACCCAATAGATGTATTTTACGAAAGAGATTATCCCAAGCAAAGTATTTAAACAAAACATGATGAACTTGCAGATAATTGCATAATATGTTTTACTGCTTTACAATGATTTGTGGGTAATTTAGGTTTTGTAGTGGTTAAAGTTTTCTTTTACATTTTTTAAGAAAAAATTATCATTAAGATTTTGTATTATTTATTTATTTAATTTTAAAATATAAGCATTCATTATTCATATAAATAAAAATCAACCATGTTTTCATTCATATGTATAAAAATATGTTAATATTAGATTTTATTATGTACATATAAATTTATGAGTTTTTTGTGTATGAAAATTTAAAAGCCATATTACCCAAAATGAATCACCAGGGTTGTTCCGATTGTTCAGATACTGAGGTCCATTTCTGTTTAATATCCACAGAGAAAACCCGTGACTTATACTGCAGCTATGCTGAGTGGACCTTATTTATAGTTCAATTATATACTCCGCTATGGACACATACACTTTTGATTTGATCCTCTTCAAAATTGTTGGTGACGCCGGCTACAGAGACCTGTATCTCCACCTATTTTCTTCAGGGTGGGAGAATAGAGAGCTTCACATTTTCAACAATGGTTTTTGTGGAAATGTGACCCTAACGCATCAAACTGTTTTTTTTTTTTTGTTTTTTTTTGTTGTTGTTTTTAATATCTATTAATCATCAATATATGCTTCATTAGAACGGAAATTCCAAGTATATCATTACGGGCAATATATAGTTTTGATTCATCGATGTATATCACTTCAATTCTCACTGCATAATTACTTTATGTAACTACTGTAGATTTTTCTTTAGGTGTTAATGCTATTTTTAATTTCATTCAGCTTATAAATCACAGATTACTCATAGACCAAAGACTGTTTCCATTTATTTCTTTTATTGTGTCTTTTACATTTTTTCATGATTTTTGAAAGCTACTATTGTAAAAAATAAAAGTATACTTTATTTTAATAAACACCCTGTTATGTTAACATCGAACAACCAACAAAGTTGTTGTAATTAATTATTTAAGTTGTTTTGTAATCTAACTTTGTGAAGGATAGTTAACGCATTCCTTCTCCTCTCAAATTTATACCCTTTGTAACTCCTTGAAAGTTAAATTTTCCTGTTCGCAAAAAGAAAGAAAGAAAGACTGTGTGTTATGAGAATGGATGTTCTCAGTTATTACTGCATAAACAATCGACATTTTTTATTGTTTAAAAAAAACTATTATAGAATTCTCATCTGAACCAAACATTTGATCCTGGATTTAACTCCATTCCTTTTTTTCTCTCGACTTCATAATTCTTTGATTGGACATTATTAATTTATTAGATTTTTTTATTTTCAAGACGAATTTCTTATTTGCCAGTTGATAGAAATATTTCAAGTGGCTTAAATGCAATATTTAGAATTTGCCATATTATAAAGAAATATCCATGAAGACATTTTATTTATAATTTATTGTGCATGCCAGAACTGTTCAGTACCAAGATAGGGCAGAATTTCTTTCATTTCACTGATAAATTGATTTCCCTAGAATTAAAACTTTCGCTAAAGTATTTAACAGAAATACAAGAATCAGGTTATAAATGCACTGATAATATTGAGAAGATTATAAAGAAAAACAATAATAAAAACTTAAACCAATTTTAAACTTCGATAATAATGTCAATTCCAAGATAAATACTGATGAAATTATTAACCAAAGTGATTGCTGAAATTCTAACGAAAGCCTATTTCCGAACCAATGCATGATCAACTCTCTTGTTTAACTTTGTTCTATTTCTACAGTAGAAAATCTGACTGTTGACAAATTTCATTTTGGGTTTACTAAGAATTACTTTAAGACTAGACGGTATCAAAATATCTTATTCTTCACCAATAGTAGTTATAAAAATAGTATATCTGTTTCTAAATATTTTTGGAATTTAAAAGAAGTTAATAAAAGACCTACAGTAAAATGGAAAGTATTCACAAAGCTTTAAATGAAAACTGTTTCATATGTTTTCATGAGAATATAGAAATTATTAATTTTATTGATAAAAATCCTTTTTAATCCAAAGAAGTGAACTAACTATTAATTGGAGGCTGAGTTTACCCTAAAATATGGTTAAAATTTGACAATACTTTTTCTTACATCAATAATCGGTAGAAGTACTGTGGTGCAACTTATATGGTTTACTATTCTACAATATCTTAATATAGCTCGGTATTGAGGTCTAGTTAGTACTATTAACATCTTATAAAGATGTAAAGATGTCGATTTAGTATTATTAACATCTTATATTGAATAGTTAGTATTATCAACTTACATGGATTGTCTTTGGGCACCTCGAGGCGGTGTAATGTTTAGCAAGCTTGTCACGCTAGCACAAATACGAATGAGCAATGAGTTCGGTCCTAACTGGGTGCCCCATACTTTCGGCCTTGTGCCTCATCTAAGCTACGCTTGGAAAATCGCTACATGGATTGTTTTTTCTTAATGGTTGCATATTAATTTCCCAAGGTAGTTTTGAATTTATAAGTTTTATTATTACCGGATTCTTAAAGAAGCCTTTCAATTATCAACTACAAAATTCTATGTTGGAAGATGCTCGAACATATAGCTACTTAACATTATGCTACATTATCTTCCATCGCATTCTCCCTTAACTTCCTATGAAAGTAGAACGTGATATTTCTCTTTATTTTACGACAGTCGCAAACGAAAATGTGTAGGATTTCTATGTAGAAAACTTCCTGTCAGGACCTATATATATTTATTTCATTTAGTTTAGTTTTTAGCTCAGAATTCGCATTTGAGTGGCTAATCACGGTAAGCCCATAAACCTCATATTAATTCTGTTATTTTTTCGTCCTCTCTATCTCTTTTAAAAAAGAGGAAATATTCTGCTTTTGAAATTAATGGTTCACTCACAAGTAATTTACAATCGTCCGAGGAGACACATTTGTATTGCTGAAAGACAATTGCTATTGTGTTGCGATTTTTAGCATGTTTTGTTTAAATTTCTGATAATATTCATATATATATATATATATATATATATATGTGTGTGTGTGTGTGTGTGTGTGTGTATGTGTGTGTGTGTGTTTGTGTGTGTGTGTGTGTGTGTGTGTGTATTCTTTACGATTTTTCTGCGATAACGTTAGTTTAATCTATGATATACATTGGTAATTAACTTACTTTAAAACTAACCGACGTTTCTTCAAATAATTTTATATATTTCAAATAGGTAAAATCGATACGAAGCGAAAAAAACATTTTCTAATTTCGAAGCGACAATCATGATGGAAAAGAGTAAAGTCATAAAACGTCTTCAAATAATTATTTATTTGTTCAGCGCAGCTTAATCGATATCGATAATAACCAATTAATTTATGAGAACCGTCCTTCGCTGCTTGACTAATCAAGCAAATTCGCTAAATCATTTAGCCAAGTTGTTGAAACTTAAATTACACCTCTTTATTGCTTTGTCCACAACTTAAATTTCCTTCTCGATTCCCTATCTTGGCGAGTAGATGTGTCGATAAGGGAAAACAATTTCTGCAATAAATTTATTTTTTTAATAAAAACCGCAATAATTAACGCGATTGCCAACATCACGCACACCATCGCCATTAAGCTTTTTTTTTTCTTTTTCTGGATTAAAACAATATTTTCCCAGGAGAATCACATTTATATGAATAACCGTGACGTATCGAATTTATCATTTCTATTTGCTGAAATTTTATACAAGTAATGATGGATTCTGTTGCGGATAAAGTGACAACAGGTCACTTCAAACATCCTTCTTTTCATCATAATCGCAACATCCAAATAGCTATCTGCAGTATTTCAGTTTGAGGCACATTTCAACAACCGTAACGTAGCTTCTCTCTGCCCTTTCTGTAAATATTTCCATAGTAATTTTTTTTTGAATGCGATTTCCAATTTGGTATCTCGATGTCATTAATTTAATCGCAGACCTAGATTGGCATTGCGATCAAACACTTAAGGTTAAAATTGCTAAACGTAACCATGTAAATGCTTTCTTCTCTCGCAATCATTACTTCTTAAAATATCTTATGATTTTTTGCTTTCCAATAAATTTTGATATTTAAAATTGAAATGTCAATTATCACCTCCTGTCTTATCGAATTCTGTTCTTTTAAATTAATCTCTCCGAAATATATTTTTCCCGTCCTGTGTATGACTATAAACTACATCCGCGTCCTGCGCAAGACGATAAACTACATCCAACAGAAAGGCCTTTGATCCGGAGGTTTTGAATAGTGTGGAACCACTAATTGCTGGTGTTCCCAGGTCCAACCTGACCCAGGGTGGTAGCACCTGTTAGGTTCACAACTAGAGTTAACCATCCAAAACTGGAGTCAAAACACTATGTACATGTAAAACTAGGTTTTAATACCAGAAATACTTTGTAAAAAAATATTTATTACGAGCAATACATTTTTGGAAAAAAAAAAGATATTGCCAGCTATATATTTTTGAAGAAAATATATTAGCAGAAATAAAAGATTTGTCGGCATTAAATAACCAATTGAAATTGATATGCCGTAAAACAAACCAAACCAAACCAAATTTACTATATTTTTCTAAAACTCTTTCTAAAACTTTTAATTTTTAGTGGATGTATTGCCTTCCATGGGGTGAAAAAAATTCAAAGCACATGAAAATACTAACGATACTGTCATCTAAACAGATTTACTGAGTCATATTATTTTCAGTTTTATGATTCGTTTTTGAAGAGAATCTGAATTTGAATGTTTAATCTACACTGAGGATTACTTAATTATTATAGCTTAAATGAGAATGAGGAAAATATACTTTTTGTTTCATTAAATTAACATTGGTACTTATAATAATCAGTATTAAATGATTTGGCAACATGCCCAAAATGCCAGAGATCAAATCAAATTTCTATTGACTGGCCTGTAAACTCTTCTGTTTTAAATGCAATCTGTGGTCAATCTGCAAGGAACGACTTCGTGAAATGGACATATGAAGTACTACTATGTGCATTGCGTCATGTTTCATTGGTAAAATACAAAGAAAAATTAAATAATAAAGGAATTATTCGTTTTGTTTCAAATAATTTGAACAAGGCTGAATATAATTGGCCCTGATCTGGCATCTCATCTACAGACGCTCTCTCACAGACACGCCGTCAACTCTCTGTGTCTTTTTTAAAAAATACTTTCATGGTAAGTGCTCCGAGGAGCTGCTTTTGCTGGTTCCCAGACTTCATGGATTCAAGCGCCCTACGAGGCTGACATCCGGCTCTCACTCTTTCACTGTTGAAACTGATAAATGTAGCCGTCTCTTCTACTCCAATAGCTTCATGTCTCGCACCTCTCGCCTGTGGAACTCCCATCCTTATTCCAGTTTCCCTGAGAGCTATAATCTCCAGCTATTCAAATGTAATGTCAATCGACATCTCCAGTTGCCTTGATCTATCCACTATCCTTCTCATCCTTTCCTCTATCACTCTTATCTGATCTTGCTCCAAATCTTCTGTAACCCCTTGCGTCCTAGTGGCTTCCCGCCTTGCTTGGGTGAAAAGCCTAAAAAATATGGATATGTTTATGGATCCAATAGCTTAGGTTAAATCACCATCATGTCTTTAGAATTCTAACCAGTTAATATTTTGATCTGCATTTTCTTTTAGCATCCATCATTCAAATATTTTTTTTTCCTTTTCTTTTAGCATCCATTCATTCAAATATATTTTTATATCTATATTAAGCTGCCAAATGCAGTTACCTTTTATCCGTTCGTTGATGTATTTTTACATTGTGATTACAATCCTTTTTCTCTTCACCTGTGAATATCTTGTCCATGTATAGCGATATAGTCAAAAATGGTCATGTTATTTTGACCTCGACTCAAGTGCAAAGCGTATTTCTCGAATTCTATATTTCAAACATGACAGTTTTCCGCAAACCGAATGAGAATTAGCCATGAATATGTTTGCAAAATCTAAAAAAAATACAATGTATCATATATATATATATATATATATATATATATATATATATATATATATATATATATATATATATATATATATATATATATATATATATATATATATATACATTTTGATAAGTTTGATCAGATATGAATGTACAGAATTCATGGAAAATTGTAGTCTAAAACAGTAAAATCGACCTTGCTAATCGATCCTCTGTGGCTCAATCGGTTAAGGCACATCAGGCTATATGACGGTTTCTGTCGGAGGACGAATATTTTCTATGAAAATTTATGGGCCATTTAGACAGTTAAATGTTATTAATACTGTTTATTATAAACAGAGCGTTTAATTAAATATTTGTATCTATAAAAAGAATGTATAAATATATATATACGTGTGTGAGAGAGAGATCAATCTTCATCCACTTCAACCGATATCTATCTTTATTTATTTTTTATGTATTCTGCTAATATTCGAATAAAGTGTTCTATATCCAAATCAATAAAATGTCTAAACTTCATGCTGTTTGTAAACAGTATTTTTTAAAGTGTGTCTGAATTGTTTCATAAGTGAATTATTATTATTATTATTATTATTATTATTATTAATAATAATAATAATAATAATAATAATGATACATATTTTATTTCTGTTCCAGACGGTTACTAATTTTTCCTCTAGTGTTACGAAATCCTCACACATATTTGAATTGCTTTGCAATCTAGCATTACAAATATTCCACTACATAGTCTTAAATACCATTGTAACACCATACAGTTCTTGATAATGACTGAAATGGCTGATTACAATAAAATGCTTATTAATACAAAATATTGATTAGCTTACAAGGTAAATTCCAATTTATATTTATTCAGAGGTGATAGTTTTCCGGAAGACATTTTAATATTCACTATACGAATACAGGACAGAGTTTGATTAACAGAGACGAAATCAAAAATCAAAAGTCAAAATGTCTGCTCGTTATTCAGAGCAATGCTAATATCATAAGTTGATGTTAAATGTGAGCTGTTGCCAGGTTCAAAGAAAGTTTTAGTAATCTGTTTATTTCCCTTAAAAAAACGACATTTTGCTTCATCTTTGTATATACATAAAAAAAATGAGACGTCATAAACTTTGCAAACTTCTTTATTTGTTTAGATATTTAAGCAAGTACGTAGGTTATATAAATTTACGTCTATACGACTGTCTTTAATGGCGCATGCATACATTGACGCAGCTATATTCACTATCATATACACATAAAATATTCATATATATATATATATATATATATATATATATATATATATATATATATATATATATATATATATATATATATATGTATATATGCATATGTATATAATGCACTGACATGTTTATCGGATTATATTCTGACCACAGATAAGAAGACAAGCCCCAATAGGGCTAAAAGAAGACAGAAGAGATAGCTTTATTTTCTCCATGGTATACACCTCAGACAATAAGAATGTCCATGAAAGACATTGAATAAATTTCTTGTTTTAAACATAGCAAAGAATAAAAAAAACATTAAAAATTACTATAATTGTCATATTTGAAGCAGACATTGTCATAAGAGGTAAAGAAATAAAAATCGTTTGACAAAAGTGCATTACATATTATGTTAAAGCATAACGATAAAATGTGCCGTATATCTTTTGGCCGATACATGCATATATAATGTAAATGCTGTTTCAGGTGTTAGAGAAATCGATGGTAAACACGGTGATTGAGGAAAGATGTAACACGGTATCATGTCATTATCTTGATGTATATGACGACTGTTCGTAGAAAGTAGAATGTTGATAAATACGAGAATGTATGTATAGCAGCAACAAAACACACGCAAAGTAATATTAGGTTCAATGGATAATAACTAGGCGAAAACGAATGAAAAAGGAGAGAAAAGGAGAGTAAGAAGAACAAAAAATGTTAAGCATTATACGGAAGGGATGATAAAGCAAACGATTAAAAAATAAACGAAAAGTGAACATGGAAATATGCAAGAAAGTATATGAATAGTATTTAATATATCTGTTGGAATAAATTGAAGACAAAATTATGAACCCAATTTTTTTTAATTATTTCCCAAGTGCAACCTAATGTACGTTCAAATTAAAATTTACATTTTATATTGAAAATTTAAATTCGTTTTATTTAATAAATAATTAAATTATTCTGAATTGCGTATAGAAACGAAATAATTCCCAAAACTGAAATAATAATATAGTTAAAAATTAGTTTTCAACCCTACCGCTGCTAACTCTCAATAGGAAATCTATTTTGTTGAACAACAACCTGAAATCGTTTAGTACAGTTTTCCAAAAAGATCTAGCCATGTCACTAATAGAAAATCAGGGAATTTGTTTTTCGTAATTCTTTCAAACACCCTCAGGTTTGATTGTCTTCTGCTACATTTCTCTATGTATTCCACACATATTTTGTATGGGATACAACTGAAGACTTTGTTCAGGCCTATCAACAATTTTCACTTTGACCATCAGGTGTTACATTTTCAACAATAGCGACGTTTACTTAGGACTGCTGTTCTTTTGGAAGACAAAATAACCAACCAGGTAAAGTTTTACTACCACGTGCTTCATATATTCTTTCAATATGGCTCCTTATTTTCTTTTCTTGATGTTTCCTTTAACACTACAAGTTCCCCAATTGAGGACGCACGGGAAACAAAGCAGGATCATTGTAATCCTGTCACAGTATTTACCTATGAGAAAATTATTTTTTGTTTTAAATGAATCTCGTTTGTTTTTTTTTTCAAACGTAGGCAAAATGTGTATGACCAATGTCCTCTATTTTTGTCTCATCTGTCAAAATGCGGAACTTGAGTTCTTTGATCTGTGATTAATTCCTGTGAAGGTCTCTTATTATAATTATCTTTGAAATTTCAATTCCAGTCTTGATTTGCATTTTTACACGTCCTGTATAGTCTTGAAACACATAATTGACTATGTTTTCCTTACTAACGCCTTTATCCACTGTGCCATGTGTTCTTTAGTTAGATCCAATGACAGGACCCAAAGAGTGTGAGTTCAATACCCTGTTAAGGCAGTGGAGAACTTGCAGAGGAGAATTAACAGAAGATAACTGATAACTGACATCCATTAAACATGACACGTGGAACTTTAACTGTCTACCCAAGTGAGCGAAATAAAGGATTAAGCTCGATATTCCAACCACTAAAAGAAGGCTGGAGAGTACAACGGCTGAAACGTTGTAATAAATATGGTGATAAAGATGAGGACAATAGTTCAAATAATGTAATAAGTGAATATAAAGCAGATAAATAAAAAACTGTCTTAAATTGAAAAGGAGAATGACGACGCAGGAGATGTTCGAGGGGAAAAGGCTAGGTTAAAAATATGACGAGAAGTAATAGCAAGCATAAGGAGAGCGAAATGAAACAAAATATTAAAAACAAACAGAAAAATTAGAAGAAAAGGAAAAGAAAATCCCGAAAACTCGAAAAGTAACAGATAAATAATATTTGTAAATGAATCATATAATGATCAGTGAACCAAGGAGATCAATAATATTAGAAACTGAATGTTTTATACGCCGGTTCAATTACAAGATACTATTCACGTCAATATTTTTACAAAAAAAAAATTATCCTTTAATCATGTTATATAAATCAAAACGACATGATATATCTGCTATGTCATTCTCCTGTTTTCGAATAATCAGGTTGAGCCTTTCAAATAGACTTGCCAAAATTGTTTGTAATATTCCTGCATCTATATTTCATCGTTGATAAATTTCAATGAAAGAGAATATAAAACGTGAGATAGATTGTGACCGTTTTATGTTGTTAATGGTCCGAAGTGTAAATTAAAGGTAGGTTCATATGCTCTAGCTATGGAATTGATTTTAGACTATAAACGTGTTTGAAATGAGTTTACTGTTAATAATAATGCCGACACGGTGGGGGAAATGAGGTAAAAAGAAAAAAATATTCATGGAATTTTGCCGTCTTTTTGTGTAAAGTTTCTCTGAAATTCATAATTGTTTTTTGGAGTTAATTGAAAAAAGCTGATGCATTGTCAAACACTATTTGACTGTAGTGAAAAGTGGTACGGTGGATATGTCAAATATTATTTCAATATAATTTATATTACGCAACTGAAAATAGTAAGATTTATACGGTATTTACATAAAATTGTATAATAAATATACTAGCTTATAATAATTGTTTATTAGTAATATTCTGATAATGTATACGTTGGCGGAAGATTTTGTAATAAATCTAGATTTTCTTTAGTACATATAATATATGATATTTAGTATATTAAGCTTTGTATAATAGTACATGATAATGGTAGTGGAATTTTAGCCGTTTCCTCGTGAGGAAACATTTGATATTCATTAAACGAGAAGCCAGTACTACTGTCTCTTGTAATTTCTAAAATATTAACTTTTGAAACAATTTTCCATGAAAATAGGTTGCTTAAGACCAGTATCACTGATTACACTTTCCAGTATGGACAGGGGTTTCTTTCCTAAACTTTTATTTGAAGTAATGTGGAATAACACCTTCTTTATTATGTAATTATCATATGTTTGTGATACATTTGATATACATTTCAGTTTTTATTGCTGTTTAATTTACTCATGTTCTGTGGTTTATGGTACCTGATATTGTACTTTTAATTTTTATAGCGCCAGTCTACAATGTTCTCAGAACTATGTTCTTTGTCAACTTCGACGAGCTTCACTCGCTTAAAACCATTTTAGACATTTATCTTAGAACGTATTTGTGTACATCTGACATTATATATTTCTAAAGGTTTTTCGCGCTATGCCTGAAAGCCATATGAAAGTGTCTATTATATTTAAGAAAATGAGTAGATGTTTATTTTTTCTAGCGATATTAAGTTTTTCGTTACGATATATATATATAGGTTTCCATACGTTGTAAGAAAGATATAACCTCGAAAAAGAAAAAAAATGATCGAGTAAGTGTATTGCTAATTGTGAACAATTTGCGCAGAAATGAGAAAAGCACTGAAATAATAAAATAGAAACATTGGCAAGCTATGAAAAAGAAAGATTTCACTTTAGAAAAATAGAAAGAATTGCCTAAGGGATAAATAAGAAAAGTTGATTGGTAAACAAAAAGGTATTTGAAGAAAGGATTTGTTACGATGGAATTATTGTGAATGCAATGAGAAAAAATATATGTCGCACGCACATAACATAATATAAATACACGAAACTATTTGAAAAAGTCTGCATCGTTTCAATCTCTTACCATCAAGAGCATAGTTTCCATAGAATTTGACTCAATGATTTAAATACGAGATCCCATTGATCTTGGAATTCAGTGTTGGTTTATGATGTAATGAATATGCATACACCTAGGTTCCCCCTAACAGTAATATGAATGGCTGGTGTCAGCCATAAATACAGACTGATGTGGAGGTACAGGGTCGACGCCTATAGTCTTCGCCTATTGACTACGCCTATTGCCTACCATTACAACGAGAACCAGTCCACTACGGTTACTGCTAGATTGTCCTTCCCGGTTGAAGTAGTCCAGAACCACTTTGCTACTTCGAACAAATATATCCCTTTCGGGACATATCAGTAAACGAATGAATACTGCTGCGGGTTTTGATTTTTGAGTTGAGCGAGTTCCGCTTCGTACTTACCTGCCGCTGGTTAATGTTTCTCACGCGTTTCTCCTTCTTAATATCAGCGTCAATGCGCATGGACACAGCACTTACTTTGGAGATTTTATGTTGAGAAATTTTGAACAGATCGTCTCTAGTGTTCTTTTCCAGTTGTCTGTGAATCTGCTTTCCATGATGTTCCTATATCTTGTGCATTAATAGCAGATAGTATTAGCTTTGTTAGTCGCTTGCTTTCACATCGTTTGCTATAATGGTTGTTGAAACAATTTTTGCTACACCTGTTGTTTATATTCTATTACAAGTTTTGCTACACGAATCTGTTTCGAGTATTGATACACTATTGACTATCGACTGATAAAAAATCTAATAAATTCTTAGTATTCCACGGTTAATCTATGCACAGATTCATTAATTATTTCACCTTTCTTAACCAAACACCGGCGATTAGATTATGGAATATTTAGATAAATTAGCAATAAATACTAGTATAAAAACAGTTGGTTATGCTGTACATGTTGACAGATTTTACGGCAGATGTTTAAAATTTAATTTGAAAGTTAATCATACTTCCCGCTTTTTCTCGATGTTTAATTGTAGCCGAAGATGTTTTATATTTTCGTTTACAGCTAATATATAAAATCCTATCAATAAAAGCATTATTTCGTCAGATGGAGTCCATTTTTAAAGTCGAAATCCGTGACATAGTGCTTTTTCAATTTTGTCATTCAATAAACATCGTTATAGTAAGTAAATAATGACGTAAATATCAAATATCTTTAGTAAATTGCGTTTGAAAAATTAGACGGAACAAGCAAATAATGTACGAAGAAGAAACGGCACATTTCTTTGAATATAATTTTCTTTTGGATTGGTTTCATCATGAAAGCGTTACGTACAATACAGTCATTTATTTTTGGAGGAGTTTGTGATGTTCAACTGATAAAAAAACATAAAAAGATCACAATAGAAATATGATTGATTTGAATACATAGAGCCTCCATCTCAAATGACTTAGACAAATGAAGAATAGAGATGAAGGCAATGGCTGCAAATGGAAGAGCAATTATATGACGAACTCTAAATAATTCATTTCAGAGGAAAAATATGAATTATTATTTGGAAAATTTCATGTTGGATGCTTACAATCTTTAAGTTAATAAAATCTGGTGTAATGAAGACAAATCGTCATTGAATTTTCGATTTAACGAGATTTAAAATAAAATAGTAAGAACTTCATTCGTTATCGGTCTATATTTGCAAGTCCCACGAGAGTTCAGTTAGTCATTTAGTTTATGAAAATTATCAGAACTATACAGATTCAGAATATTGCTGAATGTTCTTCTTTTACCTCAGATTCAGCTTAGCTTAATATATAACTATACGATTTGTAAGATAAATTATGAGTCATGCTGAATGCTAAAAGCGGCCATACAAATAGATTAAATTAGAAAATATCGAATGAAAATAACAATAATTTTGGTGCAATTACTGCTCTCAGTCGCCATATTAATACTCATTTCGAAACCAAATTATAAATAAAATTACGGTGTAGATAAAGGGAAAATAGGAAAAAGAGTTCAATAATTTTGCCAATAAAACAGGAAATGATTAGAAATTTGAAACGTGTTTTCGCTTTTATTTCGATTTCGGAAGAAAGTGAGTGATGCGATTTTTTTGTTTCTTCCAATATTGAATTTCGTGTCGAAAGATGATTTGATAGGATTGATGTGATGAAATATGAATAGGTTTTTTTTTTTTTTTTTTTTTTGTACGATAAGGAAATAATCATAATCTTTATTTATCCGCATCTAAAAACATATTTTTGAATTTGCAGTGTTTTGTTATTTTATATTTGTATCATGAATATTAATATTCTAACAATGTGTCGATTATTTTTTTTTAAATATATATATGTTTCTTGCGGGCAGCCATTTTAGCCTATAACAGGACGTGCTCCGAGCCTGGAAAATAATGTTGGAAAAAAACTAGTTTAATCCTTTGGAAACAAAAAACAAAAAAAAAAAATGAAAGATAAAAAAGGAAGAAAATAAAAAGGTGTCTCGGGGTAAATTACATAAAAGAAGAAAAATTGAGGAAAAAATCAAGAAAGAAAAAAAATTGGCAGTAAAATGACGCTAAACAGATTTTAAGCGAAATATATTCTCACTTGTTTATATCTAAGACACGCTACCACGAATTTACCAAAACATATACACATACTCAAAGACAAACACCGACACACCCACACATATATATATATATATATATATATATATATATATATATATATATATATATATATATATATATATATATATATATATATAATATGTGTATGTGTGTGTGTATTTCTATACATTATTATAAACGGATCATTTACTTAAATATGAGTGTCTATATTAATAACGTATAGAAATAAAATATATTAAAATAATTGTCTGACTTCGTAAATTTGGTAGTGTGTGACGTCAGTTGTTTACGTTTAGTAAGGCTTCGAGCAGTTATGATCATTCGAGTGAAATCATTGAAAGTTTTAGTTTAAAGAAGTAAAATCGACTTTACTGACAAGACGCTTCTCTCTAGCTAAACTGGTATAGCACGTCAGACTATATGAAGGTTCTGTGTAGGATACAGGTTCGAGTCCTGTCGGAGGACGCATATTTTCTATGAAAATTTCGTAGACGTATGTATGCGTATATAAGTAAAAAGAAAGAATAGCAAGATATATTATCCGGTATTCTTATTGATATTTTATTTTTTACAAAACAGTGCTCAATGTAAACTTACAGAGCATAAATATTTTTAATTTAATTACAAATTTAAATTTAAAGATTTTATCTGCCATTTTTGAAAGATGGTTATTACTGTGTTGCGAAAAAACATATTTTAAACCAGTTAAATTATTATATATATGTGGTACGTGGACGAGTATTTAGAACGTATGCATTCTGACCATGAGTCTCTGGTTCCCAGGGTTCGAGTCCCACTATGGTCGAATTGTAAGGAAGGAGACTTCCTGATGTTACCAGACAGGGGTATATGTATATAGCCTTCATTACTTAGGTTGAGGGGGTCGATCCCAGCGTGCTGCAAGTTTGGAAAGTGCGTGAAAACCATAGCACCGTGTGAACCACGCCTTATGTCTGAAATTGGTTAGACAGAAGCCTTAAGGGCGGTCGATAGCTGTGCTAGCATGAAATCACAATTTAACGTGGCCGATTGTACAAATTGTTGAACACCGTAGATAACACGCTCTTTCCCAGAAACTGTAAGAAACATCTGCTCAGCTTAGCTTAGTTTCAGTATAAGCCACAGAGCAGGTGTCTGGAACATAGCCGCCCGAGTAGACGAATATTAGTGGCCAGCTATTATATATATATATATATATATATATATATATTAAGAAATGGACAAAGTCCGATAATTTATTTATTAAAGACATATTTATGTTTAACGTTCTTTTTATAGATACAAGTATTTAAGTAAATGCTCTGTTTATAATAAACAGTAATAAATAGCATTTACCGGCCTGAATGTCCGAGAAATTTTCATAGAAAATATTCGTCCTTTGACAGGATTCGAACCTGCATCCTATACGGAACCGTCATTTACGCTGACGTGCCTTGACCGCTCGGTTAGCAAGGTTGAATTTACTGCTTTTATATATTTTCAAATATGGCGTTGCAGTGTCAGGACTGTATATGCATGCGTATATATATATATATATATATATATATATATATATATATATATATATATATATATATATATATATATATATATATATATATATATATATATATATATATATATATATATATATATATATATATATATATATATATATATGTGTGTTGTGATGGTTAAATTGTCGTCTGAATTACGCGAAAATTAAATTGATATTTCATTTTAACAGATACATTTACCAAAATTAAAGGAAGATATCTTGAAACACTAAAGGCTAAATCGACATTGACTTCAACCTCGACCTCCGGACGACGTCGGAATTACCTGCAAATTTTTCATAGGCTCGTTTTTAATTAGATGATTGCTACCATGATCCTTGTTTGTTGTTCATATTTGGTATTACAAGGTATTTTGCTGGTCTCTCGTTCAACTGCCCCCCACACATAAAAATCAAGGGAGTTGCAGTCTGGAGAGTTGCCACATGTAAGGGATGATGTGTTCGCAGTAATTGTCTGATAGACATGACTTTGTTCTCTTGCTTATGTAGCAGGATGCAGAATTCTCTTTTCAGACATAGGTTCTCCTAGCAGGCATTCTCTTGTCCCATGGCAGCATTGCCACCTGAAAGTACTTGATGTAGATGTCTACGTTGATTCTTAGGCACTGTGGGAAAATGAATGGAATCATAACATCGCCTTCTCTAGTGATCACTTCAAACACCATGATGTTGACTGGATATATCATCCAACTCTTTCTAAATTCTCTGCACTGCCCTGATTGTCACCCAAACGCTCAGAAATTTTCCTACTGGCAAAGGCCAAGCAGTGCAGCATACCGTTTCCAAATTTCTGGCGGAGTGATTCGTGTCATGGTGCTCTTATGACCGAACCCAACTGGTCCCACTATACTTTGCAGTTGCCAAAATAAAAAAGACGCGCATGCTCCAAATTAAATTGTAAAATGGCGACTATTTAACCATCTCGACAGGTACATACATCCACACACACACATAAACACATATGTGTGTGTGTTTGTGTGTATGTGTGTGTGTGTGTTCTCGCGCGTGTTTATCTATGTATTAGACGGATAGACACATATATGCTAGAAATATGATATACATATATTTATATATATATATATATATATATATATATATATATATATATATATATATATATATAAACAGTGATTGGTAACTGAATGAAACTGTGTATACATTCTGTTTAATGTTTGTCGTGTTGTAAAATGATTTCAGTAAAATAAAAAATTAAACTGATATATTTTGAAACTTATTTCTTTTAATTAGGTTTTCCGACATGTTCAGCACTTCTCCGAGTTACATAAATTCAACCCATGTTTTCGTTTATATCCTCTCTCCCACAACACATATCAAATACCAGCAGTATGTACATTACTTTCGCTAAATAAAGTCTTTTCAGAGGACAGCACCCATTATGCAGAACTCCCTACATTGTCATTATATTGCCAAATACACACACACTCACACCCACCCACATATATATATATATATATATATATATATATATATATATATGTGTGTGTGTGTGTGTGTGTGTGTGTGTGTGTTAATATGTGTGTGGGTGTGGTGTGTGTGTGTGTATTTACACACACACACACATATATATAAAAATGTGTGTGTGTGTGTTTGTGTGTGTTTTGAGTGTGTATATATATATATATATATATATATATATATATGTACACACACACACACACACACACACACACACACACACACACACACACACACACACACATATATATATATATATATATATATATATATATATATATATATATATATATATATATATATATATATTCTATCTAGCATAAATCACGTAAGATTGTGGATTCCTTGAAATAAATAAACCTCTGTCAATAGAGACGGGAAATAGTTCGTGACGTTACTGTAAACGAACCCTACTTAAATCACACGTTCGCTTCCCTGTCGTTTTGACTTGGGGTCAAGAATCGGACGTGTAATGTGCTCGATATTTCAATGCGATAGAAGGGACTTACCTATTGCCTCTGTTTCCCTCCATTTTTGCCTCTTAATTTTCTCTTTTTTTTCCTCCTACATTATTGTATAAGCTATTCCTTTCCTAATTCGATTACTTCTTCCTCGTTTTCTCCACTATCGGCCCGTTTATCTGTCGCCATTTATTGTCTCCCCTTCGAGCATGTCTTCTCTTTCTTGTTGCTTCCAATTTCCGAACCAAATCTGATGAGGCACTATATTTTCTATATTTACTTATCTTTATTCCAGCACAAGGCCGAAGAGAACAAGTAAAAATAGGACGATTCAATTACAATCATCAACAAAATAGTAAGTCCTGATACCTTCAGAATAAGCATTCGAATTCCTGTTCTTTACTTTGAAGATCGAATATTAATCCCTACCATCTTCAACAATTATTTGGTGTGTCCCGGCAAGACATAAGTGGTCATAGCTTTCCAAATTTTCTTGTCATTTGTAACTACAAACAATATGACTCTCCATCATTCCTACTTGTACTTTCTCTGATATCCGTTAGTACAATCATATGCATGTAGATACTTACGTTATCATTCATTCAATACGTCACGTGATTATTAATATTTCCAAGTCTTTTTTCCTCGTAATATGCCCGAGAAAAACTTTCAACTTTCTGCTGTTGAGTTTAAATACCAGTTTAATTCTAGTTCATCGTTGCTCGTGTGGTCGATCCATTTGATATTCGATAAATTAATCTGTTGGAAAATCCTTAACGTTATTTCAAGTCACTTTTTCACCTAAAAAAAAAAGTTTAATTTGTAGTGTAATCCCCGCGCCCAGCTTCTAATAAAAAATTCCGGAATAGTTACATTTAAGTGTAACTTTACATGCTTAATTTGAAAAAACAAAGATATTTTGCTAAAATCTACCGTTGTATGGGGTATTCTAACGTCCTGATCTCCGAACGAATATTTTATTTGTTCCATGAAAATTTATATGAAATATAAGCCCCTCGAACTAGAAAGAATTTTTATAAAATTGACATAATATGTCTGTATTATCGAATACAGAATATTAGAATGAACATATATATTGTATGTATGCATATATATATATATATATATATATATATATATATATATATATATATATATATATATATATATATATGTGTGTGTGTGTGTGTGTGTGTGTGTGTGTGTGTATGTGTGTATGCGTTTGTAATAAGTTTCCATACACAATATACATATATATATATATATATATATATATATATATATATATATAAAAAGTTAATACGAATAGACTGAAGCACACAGATAACAAGACTTACATCCTGACCATCACACCCACGCACACGCATGCGTGTGTGTGTATTTAAATTGTTGTAGTGCATATATAGAAAAGGACAAATAAAATGAAGACAATGAAATCTTATCTTAGCCAATGCGTTTCCTGCTCTGGGGGCTCTCTCATGTCAACTGCATGGATATGCAAGTTTTATTTTTTAAATTTTTAACGTATTTATATAGAAGAGCATAGGAAGAGTTTTCCTTTTTTTTAATTTAACAATGGTCTTAAATTTTTATCAGGTTTGATGATATGTCAGCCAATCTGTAGAGGATGCCAAGTGATACAATTCAATGTCGAAATTAAGTAAGTGATATTTTCCATTTTTTATTATTTAAATTACTTTAGTTTGTGAGTAATTTATTTGTCATCCATTTAAAATCTTTAACATTTTCCTAGTAATGTATGTTGCCTTGGGAAATTAGTAATTCTTTCAGGAATGGATATATTGAAAACAAAGAAAGAGACACAAATATTTATACGCTAAACTTCGGCTAAGATAGGTTTTCTATTGTCTTGTGTATAAATATAAATACACTACTGTGCCAATATAAATGGACTCCTAAGATAATATTTTAGATAATTGACTCTTTGTCTATATAATTAACACATTTTAATTAAACTAGGTCTTCGTTTAGAAAAACCTTGATTAAATAATTTACAAACACTTTCAAAATTTCTTATGAATCTTCATTCAAAATTTAAAATTAAGATATCCAAATGTAAGTGTATCCTTATATTTAATATTTGGTGACTGCTCCTTTTAAGGTTACAATGTCAACCTGTCTTTTTCTATCATTTTGAAGAAGTTTCTGGCAGAAGTTAGTGCCGGTGTTACTTTTATTATTTATTATTATGAATTATTATAATATTATTTATTATTTATTTTTTTATTATTCTTAGCAAAAATCCCACGATTGCTTGATATTACATGAAATTCTTGCACGCCTTCTCTCACTTCAATCACTGATTTTCAATTGCGTTTAGATCAGAAACTTCACTAATCCGTTCCATGAAATCAAATTTCTTTTACGAACCTTTTTAGGAACCCATTATTCTGTGGATTTGATTTGATGCTTCACGCCTTTATCCTATTGGAAGTTTCAGACTTGTCCTAAACCCAACAATTGCTTGGTATCTTTCCCAGTCCACTCTGTTGTCAATGCGAAATATTTTCCCTCTTCCAACTGCAACAAAGCTCCCCCAAATCATAATGCTGTCACCCCATGTTTAATAGTTGATATTAAAATCTACTCTTCAAAATCCATGTTGGGAACTCATCAGATATACCACATAATTCCTCCCGAAAATTTCTAGTTTGGTCTCATCCGTCCATAGAATCTTTTGTCAGAATTTTTCTAATTCATTCAAATCAGCTTTGGCATAGTTGATGCGAGCTTGCTTGTGCTATTTCTTAATCAGTGTCTTTTTCTGAGCATTCTGTCCTGAAGATCGGCATTGTTCAGATTTCGTCGCAATGTAGATGTATTCGCATTGATACAGATATTGACCAGTGAGCATTGAAGAACCGCAGAGGTCACAGCAGGATTTACCTAAGAGAATCGAACTAGATGTCAAGTTGCTCTTGCTACTATATTACGGTCACTTCTTGATGGTGATGCCGTCATACCGAATGCCTTCCATTTATAAACAATTTGTTGCACGGCGAGCAAGTCCTCTCCAAATAGTTTTGATAGATTTTTCAGCTAAACGCGTCAAGTGGCACGATCGTGGTGGCCAATTGATTTCGCTCTTTTGAGAGATGATGCGACCTGGGAACACCTCATTAAAATTTTGTTTGAACGTCTATTTTCGTAATAGGCTTCGATAACTTTGACACGTGGTTTTATTGTTAATCTTTCCTTGGCTGAAATTGCCAAAGACTTAATTTGTTAAATCTGAAAGAAAAAGAAAATAATCATTAGAATTTTAAACTTAATTCACATTTAAAATCGGATCAAATTATTGGAACGCCATTTATATTTTAACTGCAGTATACACAGCTTACTAAACGAATAAACATGTGTCACTCTGAGTTTTAAATGTGTACAAAATTTACTTGCAGTAGCAACCATGTAAAACAAAAATACAGAGTGTAAATATAAAGGCTCTATTACTTTTTGCACATCTTAATTTTTAATTACCATTTTTATTCGAGCTTCATAATTCTTTTTGAGAGTGGTTGTGATATAATACAGGATTTTTTAACGAATATTTAGTCTAATTAAGAGACACTGACAAACGTACACACTCCGTCACAAATATGGAAAGAGCATGCTGTACTGCTTGGCATTCGCACCGGAAGATCCAATAGAGATATTTCAAAACGTTTGGGCGCCAATCTAAAGAGAGGATTCGGAAAGATTTGAATGTTATATCCAGTCAACATCATGGTGTTTGAAGTAATGACTAGTGATGGCGACGTTATACATCCATTATTCCAACAGGATCTCAACAAGGAGGCCTACATCAAGTGTTTTGTGGAGTTCGTGCTTCCATGGTTCAAGAATTTAACTGCCGAAAGAACATCATGCAACAGGACACTACACCAGAACACAGAGCAGTAGAACCCAGTCACGACTCTCATACAATTTCAGTGATCATATCACACTCTGCATCTGGTTACGTGACTCTCCAGGCTGAAGAACCTTGTATTGTTATATGTGGAATGCGAGACAAACGAAAATCCTTGTGATTTCAAAGATGAACTTAAAGCAAAGATGATGGCCGCATTCAGCAACTTAAACAAGGAGACAATCTAGAATAGTTGCAAGAGTCTCCAAAATCGTCTGGAGGACGTGATTGAAACCAATGGCAAATTTAATTAAATAAATTTGCTCTTTTATATTTCAAGATATTTTTTATCTAATTTTGGTAGATATATCTGTTAAAATAAGATGTAAGTGCTATTTAAATTTTTGTGTAATTTACACACACACACACACACATATATATATATATATATATATATATATGCATGTAGAAATATATATATATATATATATATATATATATATATATGCATAAAATGACATATATATATATATATATATATATATATATACATGTAGAAATGACATATATATATATATATATATATATATATATATATATATATATATATATGAAGAAATATAGTCTTAAGATGTGCTATATTTATGGGATAAAGTGCTCAATATCAGAGATGGCGCGTGTGTAAATATAAAAGTGAACATAGAAGTCAACACTTAGAGGCGACAGTCTGTTTCATGCTATATGCAATCGTCAGGCCACGTGTGCTGTTATTTTCCCGGCTATTTATATATATACGGGTCAGTGATGCATTGTGCATTGGCAAACTATTATGACCAAAATATTAGTTAGACTAAAAAATCAAACCAAAAAACTGTTATATAACGATAAAAAATAAAAATAGACATAAAAAATAAAAATAAAAAATAAGTAAATACTACGTTACTTAAAAATCGAAAAGAGAAAATATACAAGTAAAATAAATTGACCTAAATTCATCCAAGTAAATAAATAAACAAACCAATCCCGATAAAGTTACCGTTAGAAAAAACAAATAGAGATAATCAACCCAATTAAAAACTGTTCCTGCCAAAATAATAGTTAGAATAAACTACAACAATCAGCCCCAAAACCGAACAAATAACTTTAATTAAATTCTCAAACAAAAAAAAAACTATTTAATAAGTGATATAAACAAATTTTTACTACGTTAATAAAAACACCGATTAAAAAAATAAAATAAAATAAGAAAGAAAAATAAAAATAAATAAAAACAAGCAAAATAATTTAACCCAAATAAACAAATAAACGACTTCTGGTAAAATAACCGCCATAATAGACTACCCACAATGCACCACTGACCCATATATATATAAATAGCCGAGAAAATAACAGCACACGTGGCCTGACGATTGCATATAGCATGAAACAGACTGTCGCTTCTGAAATCCGGTCTCCAATGAATGACAAACGCAGGAATTAAATATAGCAAATAAATGTATTGACATAATAATACAATTGGCAATACGGCTAGTAGATCCAGAAATGCGGTTATTAGCAATAATAATATATTTACAGTCTGGGAAATTCAGTATCGAAGTATGACTTCCTTGTGAGTCTACGTGCTCGCAACTGTGACTCCTACGAAGCGGTTACCTCACTCTCTCACTTTATCAGTGTATCTCTATCAGTGTATCTCTCTCTATCTCCCGGATATTCATTGGAAGCAGTACAAGTACACACTGGGCAAGAGTCCACTTGTATGAAAAAGTAGCGGACCCCATAACAATATATATATATATATATATATATATATATATATATATATATATATATATGAAAATATATAGAAAATAGGAAGGAACTGGTTAGGTAAATAATCCAAAGTTCCTTAGTATTTTAGTTATTTCTTTTTAAAAATAGTGCTCGATACAAAAGTAGAGCATAAATATAATTATTTATTTAAAAGTATGATTCCAACTTGCGACATAAGAGGTCTCATGTTTCAAAACAAGAGCCGAAAACTTCAATAAAATTATTTGAATTAAATTGAGTTATAGTAAGCTCTGTTCCATCTTCATGCGAAATTTTTTTTGGAATAACGTATTTCTGAAATTTACGTGTTTTAATAATTGAAATCAAAATTCCCATGGTAATATATATATTCTGCAATGTGCCACGGCCGCGTTCACAGACATCAGTTTCTGAATGAAAACAGAAAATTCCTCTGCTGAAACACTTCGAATATGTAGGAAGGTTTTTCAGTTATTATTCAATTATCTTGATCCAGTTAAGAATTAGCAGGCTATGTTTTCAAAGAGATTTTAGAAGATTTCTCGCAGCAAAAAAGCGCAAATTCTGACCACATGAGAATTTTAAATGAGAGCTATCATGATTCCACAAACTGTTCAGTAGGTATGCAGCTATTTTGATTTAATATTTCTACTGATTATTATTCAGGTTTCTAACCTCTGTTATTAACAGCATTAACAAATTCTTTGATATCAACTTCATTCTAGATTCGGTACACTATTAATTTTCAAAAAAGCTGCCATCGCTAATGAAATGGAATTTCAGAAAGGATGATTTCAAAGAAAGCAGGTTAGTTCCTGTATATATTTATGAATCATCTGATGTTGATTTATAAATCTATACTTTATTTCGAACGGTAGGTAGATTAAAGGTAGATTACTCATATGGATATTTACATCTTTAATGGGACCTTCTAAAAATGCCACCATGTAGCGAAAAGTAATGTTGCTTGTTCTACTGTCGTTATATAGTTCTAGATAATTGAAGTTATTTTTTTTCGAAAGTAAACAAACGAAAAGAGGAATTTTGAGCATTTTACGACAGATGTATATATACATTTGAAATGTATACTTGTAAATGCGCAAAGATGCGATTAACAAAACGTTTATCTACGATATGGACGATATTTAAATTTTGATATTGACGAATACCGTCAAAAGCACATAAATATATACGTATGTACACAGACGAACGCTATGTTTGTGTTCGTGAACGTATATATATATATATATATATATATATATATATATATATATATATATATATATAATATTAAATAGTACATAAACTACTACCTACATGATTGTGTGCAACTTAAGTTTCGCTGAATTACAGCTCATCTCGCACAAGGTCTTTGTTGCTAAAGGTAAACAAACAGCTTCTATCATGAAATATATATATATATATATATATATATATATATATATACACACACACACATATATATATATACACACACATTATATATATATATATATATATATATATATATATATATATATATATATATATATATATATTAGTTGTATATTAAGGCAGCTATCCTTCCTTTATGCATGTTCATTAAAAACGACAGACAAGGTACTACGTTTAAGCTTTTTATTTAATTTTTCTGTTATCCCAACAACAGCTTTCTTTTCTGGACAAAGGGTGTGTAAGAACTGTCTAAATATTTTATATTTTCGAGAGTTTCGGCTATACCTTTAGCCATTATCAAGGGTGATTCGTTTTTTCAGCTTAATTGAGTGTGTTATGTGCCTGTCTTAGTGTGTGGTAGGGATGTGTTTAATTTCCGAATACGGTTAGCACATTGTGGCTTTCTTCGTAGTTAATATTGTTAAGAGTTGGCTTTTTCTTTTTTTATTATTAAAGTTTCCATTATTTTTAGTCTTTTTTTTTGCAGGTGGGTGCAGTTAATATATTTGTGTTTTCTACTAGTATGTTTCTAATGGAGTCTGTTCAACTTGTGTGTGTGTGTGTTTAAACCGGACTCGTAAATAATTACATCGGTTACACAACTACAATTTTATCCAGAGGACTTACTGTATACACCTATCTGATCACAGCTCCATTGGAACCCATTTAAACATGTTACTTCATTCACATATACCTACGCTAGTAATGCAACTTAGAGATTCATGGTTGCCTAATTCATCAGACACAAATAGTAAATGAATTCTTAAATACGGTTGTTTTTATAAAAAATTTTAGTTGATTTTTAGATCATAAGGCAGTCAAGATTGAATCGTTGAAGGTATCTTCGTGTTGGGCTGGTCCAAGCAGGGCGATGGTGCACAGCAAAAAATTAACACTCGAATAAAATTGAACAAAATAACTACTGATTTATATGAGTCCTTCGTACAATAACTGGTTACATTAGTGTTCGCATGAAATTAATTATCAGACCAGCCCACATCTAAATCGGAGGAGGGTTCATCAGTGCAGCTGTTTACATTAATGGGAACGACGCTGGATAAAGTGTGCCGCTTCAGAAAAGAGACTACTTTGAAGAAAATTAAATGCCGAATTTGTATGTGTTGTAGTTTTCATTTTATAGCATGTTACCCTTTTTTTTTTGGTCACACAGAATATATAATATATTTACAGATTGTTTGATGATATCAATTAATTTACTTGCTTTTTCTTATATCTGCAGTTTAATTTTCTTTCAAAATCAGTACGCAAACTTTGTTCTAATACTTTCGTTTTCTATTTCCCTCTTCACGTTACTTATGGTCGATTACTTTCCCCAGCGACAAGATTTTATTTCTGACAACAAATTTTAGCTTCACCGACGAAAAGATTGGAGAAAGTGCTTTTGAATTGTTGGATAGTATCCAGTCTCTGCGCATGACCGCTCAGTCCAACCAATCGTTTGCCAAGAAAGAGCGGACGGCGCACAGAAAGGTTATAGTTGGGGGTCAGAGGTCAACCCGCTTGTAGAAAAACCTAGCTTGGAGCAGCCAAACGAGAAAATGACCGTGATCAGATCCCAAAACATTTTACAATAGTCCTTTTTTTTTTCTTTTCATTTCTCAACGCAGCATTTCTATTCTATATTATGTCAATTTGTACCTTTAAGAGATACGATGAGATAGGACAACATCTAAAAGGGAAAGCCATTTGATATGTGCCGCCAAACCTGATACTTGAAAGATATTGTTTTTATCTTGGTAATCAGAATTTACGGAACGAGATATTAAATTAAGGTTTCACTTCCCTGATGGTTATCCAGAACCACGAATACGATTCAAGAGGAAAATAATTGAAGTTGATATTTAGGTACACATGATTAGGTCATTTTACTAAGCAAATTTCGGAAAGAATTTCTATTTGACGTCAAATGTTGTTTAGCATTCAGAAAACGTGGATATATTGGTCATTATTACAGAGTCATACAACATTTCACTCATTGCTAATTCTAGGGGTGGCTTCAAAAAGTTGAAACGTAGTGTATATATATATATATATATATATATATATATATATATATATATATATATATATAGGTGTGTGTGTTTTTGTGTGTCTGTGTGTGTGTTTGTGTGCCTGTGTGTGTGAGAGATGAAATAAAATAATCATATATTATATATGTTTAATATATATTCATATTTGAGTCGATATCACTGCCTGATGACTAATTTCTCCAATTATGACTTTCGATCACTAGGGTTTTAAACATTAATATTGCGGCTTAATATATTGGATATATACTGAAACATATCTATCCAAAATATATACCTACATGCATACATACATACATATATGTGTGTGTGTTTGTGTGAGTGAGTGTATGTGTATGTGTGAGTATGTGTGCGTGTGTATGTAAATATTTTTGTTATCTGTATGCTTCTCAATCTGTTCATATTTATTTATTTTAATCAGATTAAGCCTCATTCTCTCGGCATGCGTCTCTCTCTCCCTCTCTCCTTCTCTCTCTCTCTCCCTTTCTCTCTCTCCCTCTCTCCCTCTCTCTCTCCCTCCCTCTCTCTCTCTCTCTCTCTCTATTCCTCATATATGATCTTCTGTATCAGCAACAAGATAAAGAACAAAATTTGTCTCAATTAATACAGTTTCTCAACTTCGATAAAGATTGTTATTTCTCTAATTTGCTTGAGAATTCCTGAAAGACCGTTGTCAGAAGCATATACAGGGTTCGGCAGAAATACATCCCAAATATATCTGTGACGTCCCTAAACACAGCCTTCGCTCGCTCCTCGCTGTTTCGTTCGGGTGTCGCCACTCCAAACGTGACGTCTGCCTGTTTGCGTCAGTCGTGTTGTCCCGTCCTGTGACGACCAACTGGCTTGGTATCGGTCGCGGCACCCAAATGTGACGTTCTAACCTTTTGGTGATTCGGATGGGAATCTGGTTACATTCGATATCAGCCTCGTCGTTCCCAACTTACTTCCAACGTCTGGTTACCAAAGTAACTGCGTTGATCTCCAGTCTGCCTACCCACGTTGTGAATTGATCTTAGGCAGACGAAATCAATCAGTAGTTGGGGCCGTAATGCAAATCGAGTTCAACCGAGGGTGACACCGCATAAAATAAAATAAAATGATAACTCAAAAGTTCAAGGTATCAAAGAAAAAAAGGATAACAAAACTTTGTCTAGTTGCTGAATACATAGGACTGCGTCTATCTCCCGACCCGCTATATGGATTGTGACACGTTGTTCTTTTGTTAGGCGAATTTTAACACTTTAAGTTGTCTGTTCTTCAAGAAATTGGTTCTTGGTGTGTCGAAAAACTTATTTTGGTGGTATGGATCTAAGTCGTTCTTCAAAATAATTGTTCTTGGATTGAAGATGGGTCCGGAAGCTGCTCGAATCTTAGTCAGCTGCGAGGCCTGCTTCATCTGAGCACTCTGGATTGAACTCCTCTGAACTGTACTGATTTTTGCTCGCTGCGACTTTGCTTATATGGACGCTGATCAAAACCGGGGTGGGTTTGTCGGTGTCGGACGTTCCTCGATAAATTCTAAATACATATCCACTTTAGTTTTTGGTTAGGAATTTCCCACTTCTTTCCATTTTTGGGAGTCTTCTCTTACTCCCACCTTCTCACCATACTTCAGAGGGGCGTCAACTGTCCTCCCCACTTCTTCGTAGCCACCCCTCATACTCATCCTCTAGGTGGGCGGCCACAGGTTCCCTTCTTGCGTCACGTGATTACCACTCGGCCAATGATGTCCAGCCGGGCGTGTGCGGTCCAGAGGGCTTTGTTTCAGGAAAAAAAATATATCTTGCTCAAAAAAAAATTATCTTTTTCTTTTCCTTTTCTTTCCTTAATCGCAGCTCTCACTTTCTCTGGCCGCCAACAGAACAATGTGACCAGTGGTGTCATAACCCCTGTTCTCATCTGGGCTTCGTTTGTCAGATTTTCGCTAATTATCAGAATGGGTGGTAAGCAAAACATCGTCCTCTCGAAAAACAGCTCCATTGTTCTAGTCATGCTTGGTGCCAATTTCTGATAACATAGTTTTGTTATCACAGCCGAAATCTAACACCCATGGATGTTTTGTCAAAAAACGGTCAGCCGTTACTTCGTGTGCGGCTTAGCAGACGACATAGTTAATTTTTCATACCTATCCAAAGCCCTGTATTTCACCTGTTCTTTGTCAATTATCAAAATAACATTTTCAATTGGAGTTTTCTTGGCTAGTCGGTCTGTGGTTTGCTAATTAGATGTTTTGCCCGCATTAAGCGGCTGTTATCTATCCCCGATAACATAAGTTCGTCGCAAGAACATAGTCGATTCCCTTATCCACTTTTTCTGCGATGGTAATGACACCTTTTTCGCCATTTACTACTTATCAAAATAACATTGTCAATTGTCCCCGGTCGTGGGTGGCTTATTTTATCATCTACGCTTAAGTCTCGCCCCTCCTTTCCTTTCTTTCCTTTCTCTTTTTCCTTTCTTTTCTTTTTGCCCTGGTAAATGGTGCCACATATCTCCCAGAAGATATCTCCGCATAATGCTAAGACATCAGATTTAGATGTATTTCTACGGTACCCTCCCTCTTTCTCTCTCTCATTTTCGCTCTCTCCTCCCTCTTTCTCTCTCTCTCTCTCTCTCTCTCTCTCTCTCTATATATATATATATATATATATATATATATATATATATATATATATATATATATATATATATATATAGTTAAAGATATTTTGTAGGTACAAAATTTAATGATCGAAATAAAAGTATAAAACTTAATATTACGAGACATATTAAAAACGGGCGAAGCAACCGGTTTCGCTCCCGCTCTTCAGGCTTCAATGAGAGATTTAATTTAAAATTAAACACAGAAAAATGTACAATAAAAAGAAGTTGTGGGAGGAAAAAAAGTAGCAAGAGGATCTAGAGACAAATGACAGCGAGCCCCAACAAACACTCACGTTGTTTACACAAAGAAAGCTTAAGGGACCCGATGTAAAGTGCCTCCGAAACCTTTAGATGGAATGAAGAGTCCGACCGAGAATGGATGAAATTATAGCTTGTATGCTGTAGATATTCACCATGTAACTGATATACGTAATAGCAATAAACTTCTTTATCTGCAATGTTTTGAAATGCCATTTAAATATTAATAAATTAAAAATTTGAAGTTTTAGTATCTGTCGATATTTCTGAGATGAGGTATTATGTACACTACTATTGTCCTCACAGTGAATAAAGGCGTTAGTTAGATCCAGTGACAGGGCCGAAAAGACGTGAGTTCAATACCCGGTCATGGCAGTGGGGAACTTTTAAAGGGGAATTAACAGGAGATAACAGATAACTGACATCCATTAAACATGGCACGTGGAACTAGAACAGTCTACCCCAGTGAGCGAAATAAAGGGTTAAATTCGACATTCTAAGCAACTGGAGAAGGCCGGAGCGTAAAACGGCCGAAACGTTGTAATAAATATGGCGACAAAGTTGAGGAGAATAGTCTGATTAATTCAAATTGTATTGAAGTTTTAGATTTAAAGTTTTTTCCTTCTATGAACACAATTGACTTTAAGCTGCTATTAACTTTAAGCATTGTCTAAAAGTGTAAAAAGTAAAGTAATTTCTCAATGACAATTCTCCGATTTTCTTTGAATATTTTTAATAATGTATGAAATTAGCATGTTTGGATGCCATATTTCGCAATAACTACATATTTTCAAGGAAACATTTGACTTATTTTTTTCTTGTAATGCGTCTCTAGTCAAAATAGTTTCGGCGAATAATTCTCTGGTGATTTATGACGATAGATTTCCATCATTTTAGACATAATGAAAATTTATTTTTCCATGGTCCTTATCTCCAACCTATGATGTCTACACGTGTATACCGAGATTATTGAAATCGGGGTTACTGTTTACTAAATTATTTTTCACAATATTCCTATCAAAAACCTCGAAGTCGATATTATATTAAGAAAATCAAAATTTATTTGGGCTATGTGACATTTAAGCATGGGATCGATCTAAAACAGTTTTTTTTTTTTTAAATGAAAATGTAAGAAAGATTCCGTTAAAGTAAATCATGTATTTAAATGTTTCTGCCTTTTAATGGACGTCTTTTTTTATCTGTCGTGAAATTTGCCCTCTCAGAATAATTATTCTGTATTGATAAATTAGGAATGAAGAGTTGATGAATTTGACACACACTTGATATTTTGAAGAGTGAAATAAGGAATAACATACCTAACAATTTTGTACATATTGCTAACATAACATCAGCCCCTCGGTGTGGTGTAATGGTTTC
>CAHIKZ030005269.1:1675000-1715000 GCA_903632075.3 Acanthosepion pharaonis | reverse complement strand
ATTTCGTACAGAGCATATTTTAGCAGTTTAAACAAAAACAATCTCAATGGCAATTTACGGTGAAATTCTATTTTCTATTTTTTGTAGAGAATATCTCATTGAAACTAATCCCAGAAAGAAACAAAATGTTTTTTTTTTTTTTTTACTGTCAATGAAGATTACCTTGGAACCAGCTTAACCGTCTCTGTATAAATCTTAAATTGAAAAAAATTATAATGAAATTTTCTTCGATTTACTTTCTCATATTTTTCGACTTTATATTATAATTTATGTTAGACTCTTTTTGAAAACTAAAGAATAGTTTTATTTTGATCAATAGCGGTTTCGAATCAAGGCATTATATCGTACAAGATTCGCTTTATTATCAAGATTTTGCAAGTTATTTAAAGCCACAAAATATTATTTACATTATGAAATATTTTAGATGATAATGATTTACTGACAATAGTATTAGTAATTAACCCACAGCTGCGGAAGAAGACGTGGTTTCATGACTTTCCCAACAGTATAAGTCCGTAAATGAACATAAGGAACCCAAATGGAATTTAAAAATAAAGACATACATCGAATATTACAGCACATGAAATTCCCAATACTTTAGTCTTTATTCATATTTAAATATATATTTATGCATGTGTGTGTGTGTGTGAATATGATGTGGAATCCTTAATTTTGCAATACCCATCATTAAACTGGTATAAATTTACATATATCGTTAGTGTAATAAAATTCTATTAATTTTAAATTAACCACTGATAAGCGAAAAGAGGTTACTGAAAATGAACATAAACGCAAAACCAATGTTGACTAGATTTCCTACGTAATATTTAATAATTGTGGGGAAGTAACTTCCTCTGTTTAAAAAGATACAAATCATTAATCAGCGGTTAACTTTACGCTTTTATTTTTCGATTTTATTGGCACCATGCAATTAATTTCTAAATCAATTCTATTTTTTCCCCCAAAAACAATACCGGTAGGCCGGCAAATTCAAATATGTATATACAGTTAAAGAGAACGGGATGAAAAGGCAATTCAGATAAACATATAACAATGTTACATGTTCCAAACCAAACACGAAAAACGTCATTCACTTGCTGCCTTGCAGGTTCGCATTTGTACGCATTAAGACATGCTGCACCCTTTGTATCTCAAGTGCAGTTTGCGCGTGAACGATGTTGTGCATGGGGGCAATGCGGGCGATTTTGATCATGGTTTGCTTGAGTAACAGCAACGTTACTGCTGAAGTATTTTAGTTAGCAGTCAGTTTTTCTCAATCTTGATTGCCAAATATTCAGCCATTTTTCTGGTGGAGTACGAGTTGTGTAAATCAAATAAATAGAGAGTATGACGTCATCAATGGTAGCCATTTACATAACACGCTGTTCCTTCTGCTGACACCTATGCGTTTTGTCTTGTAATTAATTTTTAGTTCTTTCTTCACGCTTTCCTTTACTAACCTTCTGTAGTAATTCTTTTAGTTCCGTTTCTCTGTCTGCTATCAATAATGTGTCATGTTCATATATAATGTTGTTGAGATTGTAACCGCTAATAAATATTCGTGAGAATCTAATACAACAAAAAGATGAATCAGACGAAGAGATATAACTGAAAATGAACGATACAATCAGAGGTAAAATATATGTCGCTCTATAGATATGGCCGATATATTAAAGCAACATAAAAACGGAATATACAGATTCGCAGCAATCATTCAAACTATGATAAAAGCATGGCAACAGAAATATACATAGAAACAAAGGTTAAACGAATAGAAGTAGAAATAAGAGAAAAATAATACTTGTTAAGAATCTGTCTATATTTCTGAAATGATGTATTATGTACATTACTTACGTTATTTGGACTATTGTCCTCATATTTTTCGACATATTTAGTACAACGTTTCGGTCGTTGTACGCTCCGGCCTTCATCAGTTGATTGGAATGTCGAACTGAACCCTTTATTTAGCTCACTGGGGTAGACTGTTATAGTTCTACGTGCCATGTTTAATTTCAGTTATCAGTTATCTCCTGTTAACACATGGCATAGTGGATGCAGGCGTTAGTTAGATCCGGTGACTGGACCCAAAGAGTGTGAGTTCAATATCCGGTTAACGTAGTGGAAAACTTTCAGAGGGAAATTGACAGGTGATAACTGATAACTGACATCCATTAAACATGGCACGTGGAACTTTAACTGTCTACCCAAGTGAGCTAAATAAAGGATTTCAGTTCGACATTTCAACCACCTGAAGAAGGCCGGAGCGTACAACTGCCGAAACCTTGTAATAAATATGGCGACAAAGATGAGAATAATGTAAATAATGTACTGCTTGTTAAATTGAAACAACCTGTAAAAATACATTGATGTCCCGAAGGACACATAGTCTAGTCGATAAAAACATTGTTTGAAGCAATCCAGGGAATTGAATCAAAGATTGTGAGTTCAATACCTGTCTCCAAAAACTGAACAAAAACTTGTAGAGTTGATATACTAAAGGAAGATAACTGAAATTGAGTTATCTAAAATAGTCATAACACGTGGAACTAGAATAAACTACCCGGGTGGACGAGATACAGATTTGTATTCCAACTTATATCACTTGAAGAAGGCCGGAGCATTTAAAGGCCGAAACGTTGTGAATATGACAATAAAGATGAGGACAAGAGTCCCCAACAATGTTTCAATACCGCATCTCAGAAATATAAACAGACAATAATTTCTGGTACATTTGATACATTTGAAGAATTAATCGATTTCCATAACTTTTATGTCGAATTATTTTTTTAAAATTCTGTCTCAAAATAAAGGCCACGATAAACAGATTACACAAAAAAGATTAATTATTTCGCAGATAAGCTACATATACATATATGTATGAGGAATGGACACACGGACTGCGGAAGAATGAAAATACAAGTATCAAATGATTTCTCATTCGATATCTTCATAGATAAAAGTCTAACATTGTATACGTTATGTATTTCATAAATAAAAAACATCAAAGAGGCAAAATATAAATAAATACATATATAAATCTTAAAGACCAGGCAGAATGATTACTAAAACATGGCCGTCCACAAGTAAAATGGGACAATGGAATAAGGTAATTAACAAAAATATGCTATATTGAACTGAATATATTATTATGAAACCACACAACCAATGCATAAATTAAAACATAATAGAATTTGCCTGCAGACCTGGAATAGGATAATAACAGTATAGGATCGTTACAAACATTGGAAAATATAATACGATATTTATTGATATAAAGCGAATGAGCGCAAATGAAAAAGAACGTATACGTATGTTTTATAGATTAAACAAAATCTTTTGTTAAATTACGGCTCAAAGACTTATTGTAACTGCTATGTAACCTTAACATATTTCGGAAAGGATATTAGATTAACCAAGAGCCTATACTGATAGAAAACAGTTTGTATACAGATAGAAAACTCAGTAAATATACTAAATAAAAAGTAGTGTAAGACAAGGACATGTGTGGCACCCTGCATTATTAGAAAACTAAAAAGAGACATTCATAAAAATATGATTTAATTTTTATTCGGTTTATTAACCAGTTGATAGTTATTTAGAGACGAAGAATAATTGAGTTTTGAGAATAATTCTCTAATTGTATTTAGGCGATCCGAAAGAAAAGAAAAGGAAAAAAAAAAAAAATAATAAAAAAGAAAGAGAAGGAGAAATAGATAGTACAAAACCCGGTCATAAGAAAACTAAAACAACACAGGTGTCAAAAGATATCCAGGTCAAAGTACCTGACCGAAATTCATGGAAAAATAGAAATTGTTATATTTGGTTGAAGGAATAGAGTTTAGAAATAATGATACGAGACGGGGTAGTGAGGGCGATTGATGCATAACAGATGTCGGTCAAGCACCTGACCTACTTTCGTGTCCGCGGAGTATGGGAGTTTATTATCAATTTGGTTGAAGAAATAAGATTTTAAGAACAATGGAAAAAAATATTAATAAGTGACAAACGAAAAGGGTGTCATTGAGATGAGAAGTGACCGCTGGGAATTGTATACGAAAACAAGACATTGGTACACAAACCCTGACCAGCTCTAGAGTTGAAGATAAGGACCACCCAAAATGATGAGTGAAGAATATTTTTAATTTAGATAATTAAGATTTTGTTGGCAGGCCCGAGCGAAAGAAAGAGGTGAAAGCAATTGTTTTAGCTCGCAGAAGGCGCCGACAAGGCGAAAAAATTCTTTCTTTAAGTCGCATCTAATTAGCGGCAGGCTGTTTTGACAATGGCCAAATGTGAAGGAAACCGAAATCGTCATTTTCGTGCGAAAAGGCCAATTTGGATTTTGTTTTTTTAAACAAGGTATTTCTTCCCCCCAGAACAAAGCTACGGATTGTCCACGCCCGATTGGAGACGTCACGAAGGAAGGAGGGAAAATACCGACCAGAGGGAGGAGGAGAGACGCCCGACCAGAGTCTCATTGGCCGAGAGCGGTCACGTGATGTGCGAGGGAGGAGGAAAGACGCTCGACCAGGACCCCATTGGTCGAGAGCGGTCACCTGACATACGAGAGACCAGGGGAAGCGGGTATGCGCCTCCCCCCCCCCAGAGGCACTGTAAGGAAGTAGGAGTGAAAGTAAGAGCGATAATGGGAAATCAGAAATAATGCGACTTTTGGAATTATCAGGAAAACCCTGGCGCCGACAGACCCACCCCAGTTTGTTACGGCGTCAATAAAAGCAGGAACCCAATCGTCGGAAATCAGTTGCAGCTGGACCGCGGACAGCGAGGGAGCTTGAACGCGGGCGTCGGGCCCGGTTCATTCGCCCCTTTGCGGGCAAGAGAATCCGGAGCGAAGAAATTCGTCCAGCCCAAGCCGAAGTGAAGAAGATTGCCCGAAAGCCTAAGAAGAGTTGGAGCTGCATCCCGAAAGTCGATGAGAAGTTAAAGTTCAGCCCCGGACGGCAGAGAGAAGAGTTCGGACCTTGGCGAGAAGAGTTGCAGGGCGGACGAAGAAGAAGTTACTTGCAGTTGCACCTAGAAGAAGTTGAAATCAAACCAAGCCTAAGGATAGAAATTCGTCCAACTCAAGCCGAAGTGAATAAGCTCGTCCAACTCAAGCCGAAGAGAAGAAGTCTATTCGCGCACTGACGGCGAGAAGAATCAGCCGTGAACGACTGGTAGAGATCAGCGCCCAGTGTCGAAACCAAACCACACCCCGACATGCGAATTTCTAGAGAGTAGGCAACTCGAAGTCTTTAAGTTGTATGGTAGAAGCTTGGTGCCACAGTCCACAAAACGGGTCGGGAAGTAGGAATAATTTTTATGTAACGAACATTTAGATATAAAAGGTTGTTACCCTTTTTTTTCAATAATTTTTGGCCTCGTGAGTTTTTCTTTTACTTGTGTGTTATCACCCCCGTTGAACCCAGCTGGCATACGGCCCCAACCCCTGTTTGATCCCGTCTGTCTAAGATCTAATCACACCGTGGGTAGACAGACCGGAGATCAGTGAAGTTACCCTAGTAACCAGGCGTTGGAAGCGAGTTGGGAACGGCGAGGATGGTAATCATCTAACCAAAGGGTTAGAACGTCACACTTGGAGCCGCGAACGAGCTCGAACGACAGAGTCGACGCTACGACCAGGGGGGGGGGCACGTCACACATGTCTTCTCACCGGACTTATTCAATCTATAAAGTGAGGTGAATCTGCAAGAATTATAAGTCCGACCTGGGTTCATTATTAGCAGTTACAATCTCAACAACATATTATATGAACATGACACAGTATTGATAGCAGACAGAGAAACGAAAATACAAGAATTACTACAGAAGTTTAGTGTGAAGGAAAGCGAGAAGAAAGGACTAAAAATCAATTACAAAAAGACAGAATGCATAGGTGTCAACAGAATGAACAACCCGCTATGTAAATTACAAAAAGGTGATATTAAAATCAAACAAATACTACATTTTAAATATGTGGTAATGTTTTAACAGATGGCGGAAAGTACGACACTAAAATCTGAAGGCGAATTGGCATAGCTAAAGATGTTTTCCAAAGCTAAGCAAAATATTAAGATAAGGTTAAAACGTGGCATGAATATATTAAGAAACAGGAAAGGAAGACAGATGACGTAACATACATGGGATTCTACAGAAGAATGCTGAGTATAACAGTGATTGAACATTGGGGCAACTACAAAGTTTTAAAATAAGTGGAAACTCAGAGGTTCACTTATTTTTTTTTTTTTAAGCATTTCACCCCAAGCAAGGCGGGAAGCCACTAGGACGCAAGGGGTTACAGAAAATTTAGAGCAAGATCAGATAGGAGTGATAGAAGAAAGGATGAGGGTAGTGGATAGATCAAGGCAACTTGAGATGTCGTTTGACATTACACTTGAATAGCTGGAGATTATAGCTCACAGGGAAACAGGAGAAGGGAAGGGAGTACCACAGGCGAGAGGTGCGAGACATGAAGCTATTAGAGTAGAAGAGACGGTTACATTTAGGAGTTTCAACAGTGAAAGGGTGAGAGCGGGATGCCAGCCTCGTAGGGCGCTGGAACTCATAATACTTACCATAAGAAAGAGCGAGTTAAAATTCTTATAATCTGGAAAGAGTGCTTGAAAATGTGATACTCACAGAACAAATAGTAGGCAAGAGGGACAGAGGAAAACAAAAAATAACCTACCTAGCGAGTATGTGTAAAGGAATGGCTGGACAGGCTTTAGGAGATAAGACAAAAATATTCAGAGCAGTAAATAATTTGCGGTTAGCCATTATTACTAAAGCCCTGAAGGAGCAAAGAACACAGAATTATGGGGTTTACTATTTAGGAATATGATATAAACAAATACATAAGCAAATAATATTGTTTCTTCATTTCACCCCAAGCAAGGCAATAAAGCCACTAAGACGCAACAGTGTTACTTAGTCTTAGAGAATATGAAAAAAAACTGCTATTAAGAAAAGAGCAGAGTAAAAGAAAAAAAGATTAACAATAGAGAAGATAACGATTGACATTACGTTTAAATGTTTAAATATCAATGTTGACGGGGAATCAGGTAGCTGGAAGAATGTTATACAAGAGCGAAGATATGTCCTATGCTAATGCTATGTCGTTTTTTCAGATTTTTCTTTTATTGTCAACTGCAATATACAACCTCACTACCTTCTGCTTTAATTCGGCTCTTATTACACAATATGGTTCAAAAGTATTATCACCACTACATAATATAATTTTCTATTTCAAATGGCTGACACGAGCTTTTACAGACCTTCTCGATATCTTACATCAAGTGAATAAACTGAATGTAATACCCATGTTTTCTATTACGGTATTACTTGTTGTTCTATTGTTCGCATTATTTTTATTTATTTATTCATTTGTTTGTCATGTTTAGGTTAAAATGATTAAAACAAAGAAACTTGTTGGAAATTAAAAAAAATTCCCAAGGAACCGCTCTTCTTTGAAATTTGGTATATGATACACATATGGAGTTTATTATTATTTGACAAGGAATTGTTGGACAGAATTATCAATTACAGTGAAAACGTCGGTGTTCCTAAGTAAAGCAATTTTCCCCTCACTACTGATCTGATTTTCTTTTCCTTTTAGCAATAAATATAGTCTTGAAACTGTTAATATGCAAGCAAAGAAAATTTAAGTATCTCTCTAATCCAGTCCATTTCATTAAAGGGAAAATAGTTACTAGAACCTATCTACTAGCGTAATAAAAACAGTGAATTCCGACTATGCGAAAAGGAAAATTTCTCCCGATGAAAATTTATTTGATTTTCGCCAAGAGGCAGAAACGTACTGACATTAAATTATTGATCCCAAGAAAGCACTGAAAAAGAATGTAACAATTCAACCACCTCAGCCGAATTCCTGAAAACGTCGAAAGTACACAAATAAATATTACAGCCACTATCGCAATCGCCTTGTAAATATATACAAAGAAATTGCTGAAATCGATGTATGGCATTGCTGACCATTATCTCTTGTAATATTCACCCCATTCTGGTCAAGAAAAACATTTATCTTGTATTTTAAACCAGGTTTCGAATGAAAATCAACTTACGCTAACCGTTTTTCTTACAAATCTCAGTTACTATCTTTTTCTCTCTATGTATCACAGCATATTGTCATGCTGCATGACAACTAATATGGCGCCATTACCTAGTTCCAATTTGTCGATGAATTGTGTTGACACCTGCGACGTTAAGCGCTAAATTGTGTTCGGTCACATGGTGTGTATATCTTACAAACATCGCGTGTCTGCATCTGACGCACTAAACAAACCTGCATCGGTTTTGCATGTCACGTTATTCCACAATCCCATCTCTGCCAACCTCGAAATAATCCTCGTAAGCGTGACTGCTTCATGCATAGCCTTACCCCGCTAACTCGACAGGTTCTGGACCCAACACCAATTCATATTTATCGCCATTCATTTGGCATTTAGAATTGCGGAGTGTCATGAAATGCTGGCACCATTTTAAGAGATCTCTGCCAACTCAATTCGCTGTGGAATAACTCTGTAGATCATTGGTATAAATCGTTTGTCGGTAATAAACCTCCCACTAGCATTATTGAGCGATCCCAAGGGTTCGATTTCAAGGAATTTATCAGCCTCCCCCTGGGTAATACTACATACGTGTTTACATCTATACAAAAGCTAAATAGATTCGTTCCAATGTATTTCTTTTCAGTATATGTCTATATTTCTGAGATGAGGTATTATGTACAGTATTTACATTATTCGGACTATTGTCCTTATCTTTGTTGCCATATTTATTACAACGTTCCGGCTTTTCAGTATCTGTCTATATTTCTGAGATGAGGTATTATGTACAGTATTTACATTATTCTGACTATTGCCCTCATCTTTGTTGCTATATTTCTTACAACGTTGTACGCTCCGGCCTTCTTCAGATAGTTGGAATGTCGTACTTTATTTCGCTCAATGGGGTAGACTGTTCTAGTTCTACGTGCCATGTTTAATGTCAGTTATCAGTTATCTCCTGCTAATTCCCCTCTGAAAGTTATCCACTGCCTTAAGCGGGTATTGAACTCATACTCTTTGGGTCCTGTCAATGATATCTAACCAACGCCGAAACGTTGTAATAGATATGGCGAAAACATGAGAACAATAGTCAAAATAATATAAATAATGTATTTCTTTTCATTCTTTAAATTGGAGATTGTTATGTACTTCGTTATGATCGATATACGTTTTTTAAAAGTTTTTATAAAATTGCGCTTGTTTCATTGCAAATCAAAGTGGCTAATTCACATATAGAAAGTGAATATATTTTCCTTGGTATCCTCTGAAAGTGTTCGACATGGAACAGGGAAATAGCGCTAATCAGTGACTCACTTGATCATATTCAGACTTTGTGAAGAATGATTCTCAAACTTTATTTTTATACTAATATCTACGCAATATAATAAACAAAGCCACTCATGTAAAGTATTATTGAATGTTACTTTACCTTCAGACGTAAAAGGATGGGGTAACAATGTATATTATCTAGATATATAGGATAGATAACATTTAATTCGAGACATGAAGCCCTTAAATTCGTAGTGATCAAGGAAGCAGCCTTTTATAAATCTGTTATATCAAATAAGAGTTCCGAGGAAGAAAATGACTGATTTGAATTGCTACATTACCATTGGAATATGAGGGGAATGAGATTGATACTTGCCTGTCTGCGTAGTAGGCCTTGGAACTCTAGATTGGTAAAACTAAGCATTGTAACTCGTCTAAACATAGGGACGGCGCTAGACTTGCAAGAAGCGTCTGTGGGAAAGGTTTTGTAGGGTAGACAATAATTCATTGTGTACAAGTACACATAAACGATTTTGACCTCTGCCAAATCTATTTTCTACCAACTATAAGAGTTCATTAATTTACAGATTAGTATTTCCATTCTTAAAAGGTTTCTATTCTGCAACAGTTTCACTGGAAAATAAAGCCACTTTTTATCCATGTCCTCATTCTGTCAGTGTAACATGCGCATTGCGCATCGGTGAGATCTTTCATGATTATTAGCTTTTCCAATTTTCAAAACCTTGCTAGTTAAATTTTCAATGATTCAAAGTCGATGACTTGTCGTCTGCCTTTTGCTTTAATCCTAATATCAAAAGGACACGGTGGACGATTGGTTAACCCATCGTTTTTTTATTTATCTTCACAAATATGTCAAACTTGTTCGCTCTTTCTCTTTGCATTGAAAACTTCCACAAAATCGTGCATATTTCCAAGTCCTATAACCCCCAGTGGAGGCACGGTGAAGTAATGGATAGCGGCTCGGAATGAGGAATCGGAAAGCCGAGATTCAATTCCAGTCGAATCCATCACATTCACTTACGTGCCAATACCCTTGGGAAAGGTATGAATCCTCTTCTTCACCCCGTCAGCTATGGGTAAATAGCAGGACAGACCTGGTTCTATAGCCTTTGCTGGCAACTGGTCTACGGCAGAAACAACCGGCAACTACTGCGGAGAAAAAAATCTGCCTCGAAAGATACATGATCATCTATCCGTGTATCACGCATGGCACATAACTGACTGGATAAGTTAATATTTAACATTTAATAATGTGTATCTCGCCGATCCGATTAAATAAAAACAATTTTGTGCGTCCGAGAGGACAAAGAATGTTAAACGGAGATAGTAAGAGAGAGAGAGAAAAAGAGGGAGAGAGGGAGAGAGAGAGAGCGAAGTAAACAGAAAAAAAGCGAGAGGGTCAGACTGCAGGTGATGTCATCTTAGGTAAAGCTAGTTTTTTTTGTAGTTAGGGGTTAAATCATGTTTTGTCAACTAATGATCTGTCGAGGAAATTTCAGTATTTTTAATAGACTATACTACTTTTCTCAGAACTTTCTTTCAATGGTCATTTTTATATAATACAGAATACAGCAGTAAAAATTATTAGGAAATGCGTCTAATTTGTACGAGACCTGCTAGTTACGTTTTCTTAAACGGTGTAAGTTTTTGAATAAACAAGGTACATTAAGATATCTGTCAAAACAACAAAGACTTCAACACTTTCCTGAAAAACCTGCGCCGTGCCCTAAAGAGCAAAATCTTTAATGATTCTAAGTTAGTATGGTATCTCCAAGAAAGCCATACAATTTTAAATGGATTCATCGCAATGAGCCAATCACCACTGGGATCACTTTGACATTGCCTTCCTGATTTTTTATTGGTCTTAAATTTCTAATCGGGCACGAAATTATGAATCTGCTGATACTTTTATTATTGGATTTGTGATTGTGTTTTTGTCATACCGGAATAAAATGTCGCTGTCGACATTTGAGTTTGAACATCGATCGCCTGTGAGCAAACTCAGGCGATCACATTATTGCATTAAGTGGACCACGTGTCAATAGAGGAAACGAATATATGTATGACGTAACTGAAGACTGATGATCGTTATTTCTATTCTATCCTCTATTACTATCCAGATCGTTATATTCTTGGCTATCCTCTATACTATTCGGTTCGTTATTTCTCCTTTATCCTCTATTAGTATATGGATCACCATTTCTACTCTATCAATATACGGATCACTATTCTCTATAGCATTTCTGTATACGGATTACTATTCGGGCTAGTATTATCGAGCAAGTACTATTAGTACAAGTGTTATTCGAAGGCCTCAGACACCAGTATTGTTCAACGGCGTGTTATATAATTGTATCTGCGATAACAATGTTTCTACTGCAACGAGCATTTACGAAAGTGAGAACGAGTATTCGTTGGCACTACAAAAGTGGCAGAAAGTGTTCGTTGACATCACAAAAGTTTTGCCCTATTTATTTTTCAAGAATTTTGTTTGACGGCATAGAGCCTCATGGTGTAGTCGGTCATTATTCTCCAATGTTTCCTGTCTTAATAGTGGGTTATCAGTTATAGATAAGTGTATGAGTGTTGAAAAGGATTAGTTTGATTTGGTCTTGTTAGTTAGATACGCCAGCTTAAGAGGGGTATAAAACAAGAAAATTAAAATGTAAAATGAAGCAACAATTTCTTATATATATAAATCAATTAAGGTCTCTACAAATAAAATTAATGTATTTTGGTTGATACAAGGTCGTCAAAATATTCGTAGTAGTCCATGCAAGAATGAGTTTATGTGTACATAGGCAGGAACGTATGTATGTATGTATGTATGTATGTGCGTTATCGTAGGGTAGTAATGACTTCAAAGTAATCGCTCAGTCTTAAAATGTTCCGTTCGTTTATCAAGTATAAAAGAGGTGAAGGAGAAAGGTAGAGATAATAATAACGATCGCTTGACGTTTGTCAAGAAACGTGTTAATACACTCGTCTCCTTCTCTCTGGTGTCAGGTGAAATTGCCCGTCAATTATTTTGTTTGTGGGCTTGAAAAGGTCATTTGGGAATTCAGTCCCGGATATGTTTCGGGCCTTTCCATTGGACGACGAACAAACTTCGCCTCGGCTCGCGATAAGGTCCTTAAAAGAATTTGTTTCTGAGAATTTTGGATTATTTGAAATTTGTTTTTAAATTTTTCCTTCCATCAAGTTGTGAAATATCACGAGTTTTGTTTTGGATTCGCTTTTGCATTTGTCTTTAGCAAAGTTTGTAAATTCGAGGCTTTTTAATTTCTAACAAAATCATTGAGTCAGTGCTTAGTATTTGAATTTTAAATCTAGATCTTGTTTTGTTCACTACATCTTTAATATCATGAAGAATCTGCGTTATTTCAGTAACGATAGTGAAATGCTACCTTTTTGCATCTTCCTGGTTTTCGAATTTTTAGTTCTTCGTCTTTGTTTCAAATCTATGGCGCCGAATCTACGTTTCGCTTAATCCGTCGTTGTGGAGATTTTTATTTAAAATCATTTCATTCTAAGCGAGAAGATAAAGCGACTAAAATGCAAAGGGTTATATAAGATGAAAAAGAATCAAGTGAAGGAAAATGCTGAACTGTTAGTGTGGCGAAAAAAAAACGATAAAAACAGAAATTTAAAAAAAAATCAGATGATGATTGACGTTGCATTTGAAAGTTTGTATCTTCATAGTTGACAGGAAAGCAAGAACCCAGAAGAAAGCTCATAAGTGAGAAGTGACATCGACAGAACTATTACATTTCAGTATATGTCTATATTTCTTAGATGAGGTATTATGTACAATATTTATATTATTTGGACTATTGTCCTCATCTTTGTCGCCATATTTATTACAGCGTTTCGGCCGTTGTACTCTCCGGCTTTCTTCAGTTGGTTGGAATGTCGAACTTAATCCTTTATTTCGCTCATTGGGGTAGACTTTTCTAGTTCCACGTGCCATGTTTAATGGATGTCAGTTATCAGTTATCTACTGTTAATTTCCCTCTGAAAGTCAGTCACTGCCTTAACTGGATATCGAACTCACACTCTTTGGGTCCTATCTAATCAAAGCCTTTATCCACTGTGCCATGAATCCTTGAGAATCTAGTACGACATTTAGATTCATGAAGTCAGCCAGTCGTAACAAATGCCATGAAAATATTTATCGAAAAGGCAAAGAGAAGCTACCTTCCAGCTATGGGGTTGTTAATGAATTTGAGATGCCAGGCTAGGATGGATAACATTGTGGATTCACCTTTTAAACGCGAGAGGCAAAAAGATAAATTCGTGATTTTCTCGAGGAAATCAAATCGAAATGAACGTAACAGACAGGGCCAGGATGCGGATAGATCGAATCCGCTTTACTCGCTGATCGCCGTTACGCTACCCGCCCACCATTTTCCAGAAGCAATCTTTAAATATTGGGTAATATTTTTAGACGGCAACATTTTTCCGATCTATTTTAGCCAGTACCGCTATTTAATTGACGAAATCAGATTTTTTTGCATAGTTTACTCTTAAAAATACCCGCTCGTATTTCCCGTTTTGATTGACACCCGATTTAGCTACGCGCCTACCGGTTTGGCAAGAGAAGGAGGCAGCAACGGAAATATCAAATGGTTGCCTTGAACTAGACGAAGAAAAAAAAAAGCGAAGGAAAAGACATGTCAGATAATAATATCTCGAATTTAGCATCTCTTTGGTGATAGGATCTTATTCTCTTGCCGTTTGTCGTACTGGTGATATTTTTCTTTGTTTCTTGTAATATGTTCGGCTTATCTAATTTTATAATCTTTCATTATAATCGGGTATATTGACTCAAAATTTCGCATATAAATATATACATACATATATTAATACATACATAAATACATACATATATATATATATATAAACAGAGACAACGATGTTTACTGGCATATCTACCTAGTACTCCAACCCTTTATTAGCGGAAACACATGTCTAATAGACGCCCTGTTTCCTTAATAAAGTCCCATGCAGGTAAATATAATTAGTATCGTATAAATATAATGGGGGTTTAATTATGCATATTGTTAATATTGATTAGAGCATTAGAAAATAATATATTATTTTATTAGAAATACATATGTATAAACCGTGTATGTATTTTGGGAGACCGCCATTTTTTTCTCACTTCTAAATAATTTCTGAAGCATTTATCATGATTTTTAATCATATTTATTCGTTTTTGCTAATTGAATTGATTTAAACATTTCCATTGCACAGTTAATTGTGTGCCATCCGTGATACACGCTTAGCCGATCATGTATCTTTCGATACCTGACCGATCAGGCAGATTTTTTCGCGTAGTAGGATGTAATTTCTTTCTGAGGTAGACCCGTTGCCATTAAAGGCTACAGAACCCAGTTTTCCCTGCTATTTATCCATAACTGGGGAGAAAAGGAGAGGCTGGCCGCACATCTTTCGTTTCATAGCCCCAAAAGGAGATCACAAACGACGAATATACAAGTATCAAGGTCAGAAAAAATATTAGTATGCGAGAGGTAATTCAATATAATAAATGAATGATGGATTTCTTTATTATCATAGTTTTCTTTATAACCATGTATTTCTTTATAATGATGGATTTCTTTTTGCCAGTAACACTGTTCCATATGGAGATTTTGAATTAGCAAATAATGTTGATGTTTTATCGTTTGGATTATGTCTGTTTGTTGCTGATGATAACAGTGTTTTTGAGATGTTTCTAGGAAATAATTAACTTGATACTTTCTGGGAACTGAAATGCTTCTTATTTCTGGAAATATATTATACCACTGATTTTTATCTGTGCAAACTTTATTATTATTGCATCGTATTTCGAGTGGAACAATTTTCGTTGGCCGTGTATTATATTGTCAGAAAAATAGTTAATATCTTTCTATTGTGTTATTGTTTTCTTAAGGAAATACCGTTCGCTATTAAGAGATAACGTGCGCTCTTGTAGGGAAGAGTTACTTATTGCTCATGTGTATGAAAATGGACTTTTATTATTAGAACTTTTTCCTTTTGTTTGTTATATTTTCTAGTATTAAGTGAAATATTGATGGATTCTACGGGAACGTCAAATAATCGACATTTCTTTGCTATTTCTATGTACGAAAATATTTCAGAAGATTCTAGGTTTAATGTTTTTATTTACTTTTTCCCGATCGACTACATCAGTTATATGCCATGCGTGATACATGCTTGAGCGTTCTTGAATCTTTCGATACATGACTGACGAGGCAGATTTTTTTTCCCTCAGTAGGTTGGAATTTCTTTCTGCGGAAAAACCTGATCTCTCATGCTGTTTACCCATAGATACCTTGGGGGGGGGAAGAGGATTCATACCTTCCCCAAGATTATTAGCATGTAAGTTGGAGTAATAGATTCGAATAGAATTCGTACTCGGCGCTTTCCGCCATCCATAACTCCACCCTGCCTACTCTACATACGGGACTTAAGTTATAGGTTATATCAGGTTTTTAAAAAAAAATATTTTGGACGTGAGAAATATAGCAATTAGAAAGGATTGATCTAAGTTTCCGATCTATGCTATATAGATATTAGTATCGATATTGCAAGCGTAACATTGGGAATTGGTTGTACCAAGATGTAGCAGTTTTTTTAAAAAAATGACCTTTGATAAGTTGTTGTAAAACTGACTTATTCATCTATCGATATTTTATACCCATTTGAAAGGCAAGTTACTAACACTTCAATAGATGCATTTTGGACAGCATTTTTCGTTTCTGATATTAATGTAATGTAATACATACACACAGGCAAACATATGCACCCACACATAAAGGAAGTATATCTTAAAAGGAACGGAATGTGCTGTGTTTTGGTGAAAGAAGAATAAGCGAATTGGGTTATCATATCTTGGGAGTGTATAACTGTAATCTTAGTTTACTGACATCAATGCATTTTTCTACAGTCTTTTATGGCAGTACAATTCAAGAAGTTATTGACGAGAGTACACCTGTTGAAAAATACTCTGAGCATCCGACAGTTATGAACCACGCCATACTGGAAATTTCTCACTATTCAACTGATCGTGTGACTTTGATTTTCCCCAAGTTCAAGGTGTTCTTCAAAGTTTTATTAATTCAATAGAAATGAATAGATCAAAAGGAAATTCATAAAAAAGAAAATTAATAGATAAAATACGTATTACTGATAATATACGATTAGCAATTTTAAGATAATATATATATATATATATATATATATATATATATATATATTTACGGCCTAAATTTCTAACATCTTTTGTCAGAAATTGTCTTGTATTATGACTTTTGCATTGCACTAACACACACACACACACACACACACACACACACATATATATATATATGTAATGAAATATAATTGAAGCTACGCTATGTTTATGGGATAAAGATAATGTATACAAATGAATGTTGACTTCAATGTTCACACTTATATATATATATATATATATATATATATATATATAGTGATTTTCAAGCGTAGCTCAGAAGTGGCACACAGCCGAAAGTATGGGGCATCCAGTAAGAATATATATATATATATATATATATATATATATATATATATATATATATATATATATATTGAAACTTGAATAAGCATGGAATAATAATAATACAACACAAAATGTACTTAAGCAAAATGTATTGACACAAGAACGTGTACACAATATTTACAGATAGTTTGGTATATTCTTGGGAAGACCGTTCCTGTAGAATGGGTTGACTTAGTCTTCCCCACCAACCATATTTATATGGTCGGTACTCCACTATGTAAATTAGGTGGATCGTACCACAACAATACATACATATATATATATATATATATATATATATATATATATATATATATATATATATATATATGGTGAGAGAGAGAGAGAGGGGTGCGTAAAATGCGAAGAAAAGAAATAAAATTCAAACACTGATGTACAAGTTTAAAACATAAAGATGAAAGAATTAAGATATAAAATTCCTCGTTCGGATGCTTCTTAGAATTGTGTTCAGGCAAATAATCGCAAGGTTCATAAGGTAATGTTTTGTTACTTAGGTAACACAAAAATTTAAATGATTTGTGTCTGTAGCGTAAATAAAAAAAAACCGGCGAAGACTATAAGGCATACAGCTAAAGAAAACGAACCCCGAAATATGTTGTTCTTTTTTTTTATTTTCATCGCTTGTTGTTTTCAAAATAAAAACTGTGCAAACTGCTTTCTGAAAATGCATTTTATAGCGAGTAATAATTTTACAAAAAGTACTTTAGCACTCACTACGCCTTTTGGATGAATCGAACATTGAGAAAACAATATTATTCGCATCCCTCCTGAAGTATAGTAAATACTATTTACGCTATTTATTGGAAACGTTCGGGTCGCCTGTTAAAAGATATATTTATTAAGTTTAGAAGTTTTATTGCTTAAGAAATATATTTCCCAATTTTTAATATTGATTTTAGGAGGGGAAAAATTGTTAATCAAATTCTTGGATGTGAGATTTCATTTTTTTGGAGCATAGGACAGACAAATAATTGTCTGCTTTTTCAAATATCCCGTCCTCGTCCCAATCAAACTCGCTGGTTTGTCAATAAATGATAATAATAATAATAAATAAATAATAAGTAATATTAAATAATAATGGGAAATTTAATTTGAGATTGGTGTGATCCTAATTTTGTACAGAATTGAGGAGACATTTGTGTGATGTTACATTAATAAAATGAAATGCGTCGTAAAAAAAAATTTCCAGATAGTTATATATATATATATGTATATATATAGTCATCCACTTACAATCCTGTTTCACTGCATCACAGCTCATCAGTGTGGCTAGACATCCAACTGTTTCAGGCCGGGATCGAAACACGACCAATTTGAAAGCATTCGGAGATCTTACCCCTAAGCTATCGGCGCACGAATAGTAAATGAAATTCTAACGTCTTATATACGAGTGTATACAAACGCCAGCAGCCAGAGCGCTGAATTCACTAATGAAGAGACTGCTCCTGTTCTGCAATTACCTTTTTCTAAATTGTGCACGATCAAATGATGAGAGCATAACGTAATCATCCACATTAATATATATATATATATATATATATATATATATATATATATATATATATATTTTTTTGTTTAAAAATATGATTTCTTTGCTACATAAGAGTTCTCAGATTTCAAAAACGAGAGCCGAAACCATCCAAATAATTATTAAAATTAAGTTGAATTGAGGTATTTAGTCCCGTTTCATCTTCAAGCGAAATTTTAGGACCAAAAATATATTATAATAAAGCTCTGCTTCTGTATGGAGCACTCTCTTCTTAAAAATAAAAAACAGAAATACTAAGGAACTAAGGATTATGCACACGAAGTGTTCTTTTCTATTTTCTGAATATCTGCGCACTTGTGAAACATGAGAAAGATTGTTTCCATTTAACCTCAGTGTTAATATATGTTTAGCAATGGATTCTTCATTTCTTAATCTGACATATTTTAATTGTTTACTTAAACGTTATTTTTAATGGATACTCATATTTGAGTAGATATAAACATAAGAATTCAATTTTCCAATAACTTCAACCGAAATGTTACACTTTTCTGTTTTATAATATTTAGCAGTTAAATCAATGGAAACGACATTTTTTGACTGTTTCTTTTTTTTACATATCGATGAAAATTACGTAAGCACTTTCAGAAGTTCGGTTTTTCTTTTGTTTTCTTGAAGTCTTTTCGAACCTCTGTTATTTTAAAGAAATGTGCATTGGGAATCTAGTAGAGAAATATACTTTGGTACATCCTTTTTTTTTATATGTTGTTGTTATATATATATTTGTATTGATAGGATTTGATCCAAACCAAAGTATTAGTATATTTAAAAGTTAAAATGTGCTAGACCGTACGTGGAATGCACAAAGGAAATAATAATCGCCATCACCCATCGACCTCCATATGCTTGCGCCATTGGCCATCCCTTTCCACATTGTTCGATCCTGTATTACTGTCCCCAGATCTCCAATGTCCAATCCTCGACCTATGGTGTCCAGGAAAGTCTATTTTCATGAAAAGACGCTCCCCGAGGGATGCCATAGAAGTAAGGGTGAGACGATTTCCTGTCCACTTGATGGCTTTGGCCGGCAAACTCTAATTGTTTTAATCTGAGCTTAAGAGAGATTATCTCTGTTCACCGTAAATTGTGTTAACCATTGCATGGGATCTCCAACTGATGTTCTGGGTTTTTCTAAGTAGATTTATACATGTTGCATCCAGTCGTCTTTCAGGACGAACAGATAATGGCCCAGTTTCTGGATTGGTTCAATCAAAGTTCTAAATGTTTGGACTTTTCAGGAGGATGGAAGATTCGAGCGCCAAATTTTGTGAAATTTGTTATACGCTTTTGATGGTGAACTGTTTCGTCGATATACTGTGTTAAATATATATATGTGTCTATACGTGTATCTATGTACATCGAGTAGATGAAATACGTCAGCCCTGGAGGATAGGTCATCTAAGAGAAGAAAAACTCTGATTTTAAAACTTGGCTGCCTTGCGGACATACGTAATATTGGGAAAGGCTTCGGGAGTAAACCTTGAGAAGCAATCCGAACCTGGAGTCTCTTAGACAATCCGCGGAAATTCAAATTCCAAGTGGTGTCCCGACGCGGGAAAATTCACTTCATGGCTTGAAAGATGTCTTTAGCCTTGGGTGGCTGTCTTGCTAGAGATCGTGCCTCGATAAAAATACCCGGGTGTAGTTTTGGCGTCCATCATCATTTGAATCAGCTGTCGAAAGAAATTATCCTGACAAAGGAAATATATATTCAGGGATATGCAAAAATAGGTATACATTAATGAAAATCAAAATAAAACATCACCAGAAAGTCTATAGCGGTGAGATCTGCTGAAATTACCATACGTAATTTTGCTGCCAACCGTATCCTTTTTATTCACATTTCAATATATTATTAAATGTAGTGAAACATACTTTATTTATTGTTGTTTTTTTTTTTTTTCAAGCAATAATGTATTTCAAAATATTGAATATTTCCTTACGATTAATAGGTTTTAGTATCAGCGTTTTTCATTGGACGCATTCAGAACATTATTCCATAATTTGGTGTACTTTACTGATGTTCACCCAATAGGAGGCTCAAGAACTATTAAATGTAGAGAATTATTGAAGTATTGAAGTATAAACGTAAAAAGAACAGGTAAGACGTGCTGTTTCTGAGGTTATACAGGAGGAACAATGTTTAACGGTTTAAGATTTTACTGATCGAGAATGCGTCATATCGAGAAGTTGTTCTACAAAGTAGCATTTTTTATGAAAATCCGGATTCGACGTCATTCTTACTCATGAAATATAAAGAGAATGGGGTCAATTCGTCCCAGAGGAGAAAAATGACGGATCTTATCTGCGGACTTCAGGACTGGTGGAATTTCGGATGGTTAAAGTATTTGACACGGAACTAGCGATAAATAGCTAGAGAAATGCAATTTTTCGCCTGTGCGGAAGAGATTTCAGGTTGGAAAATAATCCATCACCTACGAGATCTCATAGACGCCTTTGGACCCTATCAAGTTAAGTAAGTGAGGACTGGGCAGATATGACAGCAACAATTTATCTTTTTGTCTAATCTAGTTATTGTAAGGAAAAAGTATAGCAGAGTAGATCCTCTTTAGCGACGAAATGCACTTATGAGTTCCCCTTGAGTTTTGACGTGAATCAATAGGTTTTCAAGGCAAAGATCCTTCTCAGTCTATATAATAAGTAAAACTTCAGTATCTGCTTAGTGATATTGGATTTAATTCAATTGCTGTTCTTATTAATAATCACATCACAAAAAACGAACCTAAAACAATAACCATGAGAGTAATGTTATTTTTAATATCGGAACTTGCACAGTGATAATATTTACTTAATATAAATTTGATTTGATTCAGAAAGAGAATTAAATCTCCGAAAATTAGGTTATCTCTTTTGATCTATGGAAACGAAATTATTTCTAGTTAAACCTTTTACTAATATATATCCTTTTAAAATTATATATCTTCTATGTTCAACTGGAATCGGTATCTAGCCACCCTCCCACGAGGGTTGCATATGGCACAAGGCCGAGTTTAACGTGGGTTTCCCGAGCCCGTAGGCTCGGCCAAAAAATGCCCGTAGAACCCGTATAAACTGGATCAGGTTCGTCAACCTCCCCGAACGAGACTCTGCCCTTCGGCGGAGCCTCGTCCGGGTTCCTCTCTGCTCAGAGGCAGAGAGTTTGACCGTCGAGCCGAGAAGCTCGGCTTGAATGTTCAACTGGAATCTATTGCACGATAGTTCCCTATGCCACAAAAGCTTCACAGGGTGTCATTTGAGGTTTATATGATGATTCTTAACTGTCTAGTTATTATATGACTAGCATTACACTATATCAAGTTAGATCTTCAAAGAGTCTATCAACTGACCAGAATAAATAAATAAATAAAATTAAATATTCGGGATCAGGTTAGACTGAAGAATGGAAAAGTATCCGTTCCAACAGTCGCGACTCGGCGGAAATGAGAATGGGAGAAGCGGTAGACGCTTTCCAAAAGCTAGGCAGGGAGATTTATTTGGTAACAAAGAAGAGAGTACTGAACTACTACGTGACATCTGTCCCCCTTTTACGGCAGCGAATGTTGGTCGGTCTCCTCAAAGATGAAGAAGGGTCTCGAGGCAGCGGAAGTAGGGTTCTACAGAAAGACGCTAAGGATATCATGGACCAAGCGTATGAGCAACGATGAGGTTTTGGAAGGGATGCAAACAAGGAGGGAGCTTATACTTAAAATCAGGAAGATGCAGATGAAATTTCTGGGACGTAATGAGAAAGGACGTCTTGGAGTATCTGATACTCACAGGTCGAATAGAGGGAAAGAGAGACAAGAGAAAGCAACGCGTGGCATACCTGGCGGGTAGACAGAAAAGAGCCTGGGGGATGTAGCAAAGGGAGAAAACTTATTGAGGGATACAAGCGATAGGGGGAAGTAGAGATCGATGATCGGCTACGTCCTGAAGAGACACGGTACACCAGAGAGATTGCTAGGTGATTCTCAAAAAGTTATCCGTGATTAATAAAGAAGTTATTGAAAAAGGGATTTTATGTTCTTGCTTTCTTTGCTGAGGCGTTAATTTCCCATCCCCTTTCCATTTTAATGTACACAATGTCTTTCTCATTTTCGCCCATGCTGAAAGCAAACGACGAGTAAACCTAAAGCTGCGTGATTCTCTGAAAGACTAAGCGATTGACCATTGATGCATACTCCCATTCCCTACCAATTTAAGATATTTTGGTAATGTTACTCATATAATTTGCTTACTCTTGGAGAATAGATTTTTTAAATGTTCATGGAATTATTTGGTAACACAGCTGTTATGCCAGAAACAATAACTTACTGAAAATAGTGGCAAAATATCTGAGATAGATTCATGCTGCTTGAAAGGGCAGTGTGTAGAAGTAAACATAGGTAGTCGCTGCTTGAATTCGATATCGCTGCGAAGAATTTCTATATTTACACGCTTATATTTCCCCCGCCGTCGGCACTCCTTTACATATACACACGTCAAAGCCTTCATCCACATATACAGTCATCACTGGTTAACAAAAAGTGAAAACAACAACACGAAAGAGGTAAATTGATCATCTCATCTCAAGCAGTTAATAATATATCTGGGCTAAGAATACCGGCAAAAATAACATTGTTTGCAATAACCTATTAATCGCATGGGTATCAGAGGCGTGGGGAAATAAAAAATGAAAAAATAACAGGTGATGTTGCCTGCTCATTTTCATGGCAACGTCATTAAAAACAAAACAAAAAACTGATCATATCATCAGGGAAGTAATGTAAATAACAACTGTCATCAAAAATCTTCCATTTATAAATAACAAAGTGTTAGTTTCTTTTTATAACCAATGATATACCTAATTGGAACTTTATCATTATTCTATCTTCTTTCTGAGAATGCAAAGATAACAATAAAAGTAATTGTTTTTGCAAAAGTCCGGCAAATATCGCATCTTTAATAAGATGGTGTTGCCAGAATTATAATCGAGATCATTTGAAAATATTAGATGTAAAGAGAAATAGAGAGGGATGTGGAGTGAACATGTCTCTCTCGGACGCACTTGGCAAAATCTAAACAAATGGAAAAGCCCAAGATTTGCTGAGGAGAATAGACGTTTAAGATGCAAAATTCTTACCATCGATTATTGTATGAATGTGGCAATAAGGATAATGTTTAGAAATTGACCCAATTTTGCCAAAATTATGAAATATCAGAATTTATTTGTAATGAATACTTTCATCGTCAGGTCATGAATTTTTAACAATACTTCGTAGGAATAATGTCTGTATAATACACCTTCCTCCATAATACACACGCCTAAAATTGTGCTGAAAGTGTGGGAAAATGCTTCTACTCATGCATAATACGCACCCCTTTTTTGATAATCAAACCGTATAAATTCTACCTCTGTAATTTCATCATGAACAGTTTCCTACTCTTATTTAAATAATGGTTTTAAACATAAAATAATATTATTCTAATTTATTTTTATGATAATACTTATTTTATTTTACGGCAATTGTTAAAATATTTTTTGTAGCTGTGCATAATACGCACCACTGATTTTGCTTATTATATTTTAGAAAAAAATGCGTATTATACATGGGGAATTACAGTGAGTGATGTCACCCAAGGAAAAGAGTGATGCGTATTATAATATCAGATTGATAATAACCACAGAAACTAAATGAAAATAACAGAATATCAGAGGCTGTTTTGTTTCTTTGTCTTTTAACAGGCAGAAGGGTCTTTCTTTGTTTTGCTTTTACATTCAATATAAGGCCCAAGAGCCCCTCAGGTTAGAGAATAATTGAATGAGTCGTGTTATAATTCAACATTATTTCTCTTTATTATATAATGTTGCTTGTTCACGTGTATCAGATGACATCCATGATTTTTTTAAATTTTCGTAATGCAATATATATCAACAGGCCAAGATCGAAAGATTCTATTGAAGTACAATCTGAACCTCCAAAGGGAGCGAAATTGTGTTCCTTCTTTTTTTATCATGGAATCTAATGCGGCATATCGATGCGCCGTTACCAATTCGGAGATCATCATGATAGGGTAAGATACAATTTCCAATTTAAGCAAACATTTCCTTGATATGTTTTCGAAACTATATATGCCATTTTTTTTTTTTTGGTAGACGATCCGTAAACATTCAAATTAAATGAACAGAAAATATAGTGTACTATCAAAAGATATTCTTGTGAGCATCGAAATTAGGAGATTTGTTTTTCAGAATTCCCAAAGGATTAGTATTATCTTTATGTTACTTCCTTTGATTTTTCTGTACATATTTCCGTCCGGGTTTCAACAAGAGACATATGACCAGAAAGGACATCATGATGATTTGCACTGAGCATTTATGTAAAAGAAGAAAACAGCAAAACAAAAAACAACAAACAACTATAAGATCACACATTTTACAAGATAACGCTCTAAATAATGCGTGAACTTTAATTGGGCTAACACGTTTTGTATTTCTTTAAGGCTTGTTCTACCAGGTAACATCTATATGCCTATCGGAACCCTTTTCATAAATCCTAGGGCTCCTAGGATATCAATAACTTCAGTTCTAGAACTGGAATTATTGATGTCCTCATGTGCAACATATTTGAGATTTTCAGTTTTAAGTTGCTTGTATTTTGATAGTTCCTTGAAGATTAAAATATGCAGGGATTTTCATGTCAATAAAAAGGTACATTTTGTTGTTTTGGTCTCTGATCACGATGACTGGGCGATTACATTTTGATTGTTTTGTCCGTGTTCATTGTAAACTCGCAAAAAATTCTTACAGGCCCTGTGTCTGCAATTATTATTATTATACTATTTACATAGGTACCTCCACGAGATCGCTAAAAAAAGAGTATAGCATGATGAAAAAGACGCCAAACTTGACGAAAACAAAATGTTATCGTCTAAATGTTTGTTATTATTAAGAGGAAAGGTCAAAGTATTTTTGGGGTATTTTTTTCCATTTTTTAATTGTTCCTAGCACGTCCGAAATTGTCGTTAAAAATCTATTTTTTTTTTTGAGTCAGCAAAAATGTACATTTTTTTCCATTTAAAAAAAAAAACTGGAAATCTCACTTTGAAATTCTTTTAAATATCAATTATCATTTTTTTCAAAACTTATTTTAAGAAAATCAGAAATTATAATGTTTATTTAAAATATTTTGAACCAAACTTAATTTAGCTTACATTTAAGTGAAAAAATTATTTACCTCGTTATTTTTAACGAAAACTTTCAGCGGTCTAATTTTTTTTTTTTTTTGTACTTAGCTTTCACCTTTACGTTTATGATGCTTTATGGAAAATTTATTCTAAAGAAATTAAAATAAGACTGTTAAGAGTGACATTTAATTTCATATTTCCTAAGAAAGGTATCTAATTAATTTATAGGTACCTTTCTTATGAAATTTTATCAGAACTGTACATAAAATACTATAATATTATGTACATTTATTACATTTTATTGTTATTTGTATTTGCATTCATTTTATTATTAATTTTGATATTTCATTTATGGAAAAATGTCATAACTGAGATTAATATCAAAATAAGATCATATAAATTTCAGAAGATGATACTGATACTTGTAGCTACCCTTCTCAGTTGAAATTAAAAAATGAAATTAACTTCTCCACACGAGTTTCGCAATAGTAATGGCCTTAACAGCGGAGAACAATGCTTAACTCAAATAACGCAACTGAATTATATTCTGGTTGGTCTTCCCTACTTTATAATTACAGCCCGGTTTTAAGCACAAAATTACATTTCTTAATTACTGTTGATCTTCTGATTAGTCAAAATGATACAATTTACAACGCGCTAAAAAAGATCTATCTCATAAGGACACTTAGGAAAGCCGATGCGGTTTTTAACTAATTTTAACAACTTAAATGTAAAATCTATTATAATTAAAGAAATAACAAATAATTGTATTAAAAATTAATTTTTCATCGAAAAAAAAGCCTCATCATACTCTCTTTGATTCGTAAACATCTACGCCACCACCACCTATCTCCATATTCCCTTTCTTCTTCCCACCATGACGCGGATGAAAAAGGGAATAGAGAGAGAGAGAGGATGTTGATCACGATATTCACATGGAAGGGCGTGCCGCCTTAGATTCTCTGACGCAGATGTGGTTATGTTGGTAATCTTTTGCACTAGGTATATACTGTAATCTTTTGGTGAAGTGTCTAAGGTCCTTTTAGTCCACCAACTGAGGCACATTCATTTTTATACTATCTCTAATTAGAAATACATAATCACAAAGAAATATACATAAAACTAAGAGGTTTTTAATGCATTAATTTCATTTCGAATCAACATTCAAAACCTGTACCCTCCCACAAAAGATCTATATAGGTATAGACAACTCGCATGTTGCTGGAGATGAGATTCACTAACCGCCCCACGCGGTCGGATGTGACACAAGGCCAAGTTTATTGTGGGGTATCCGAGCACGTATGCTCGGCCATAAATTCCCCGTAGACCCCGTAAAAAACTGGGTCGGGTAGCTGTCTACCACCCCAGACAAGACTCTGCCCTTTGACATAGTCTCGTCTGGGTTCCTCTCTGTCCAAAGGCAGAGAGTTCGACAAGCACACCTCCAAATTAATTCGGAGAGTGAAGGTTGCTGGAGATATATATGAAATCGAAAACACTAGTACATATTTAAGTCGATGTCATTTAATCAGTTGATGTTTATCAATCGAAGAGAAAAGTTATAATTTATTAGAAGTAATTATGATTCTGTAAAACTTTAGGACTTCGGTTCGTTCATATATGTGCTTACGACTGTGTTTGTGTATATGCATATGTTTATAAATCTCTCTCTCTCTCTGTGTAAGTTAAACGCAGAGGAAACTGCAGCGAAACGTCACTGATTGCAATGTATCACTTTCATTTTTAATTTCATTTTAATTTCAAGAGAATTGGAATCTGGTCAACCCTATACTTACAATCTTATTACAGATAGCGAAATAAGGATTCAGTTATGTTGCATGTGATGATTAGGTTTAGAGAATTAACTCGAACTATAATTTAGATTCAACAGTAACTAAAAACTACATATCTATAATAATAAAACAAATTCTGTCTCGGAGGAAATATTCGTAAAGTGGTTGACATGCCTCTGTGTAATAAAGAACAAATTTCAAATACACAGCACATCTCAAATTAAGGACACATTTTCAAATAGAGGACATACTTCTCAGATGAACATTAGTGTTGTCAAAACTCACTACTTTCTCTCCATCTTTGGCTTCATCACTTAATAAAACGTAAGTTTGCAATACAAATAACTATGTGGTACTCGAGTATTCAGCAATTTCTATAGCGATAATAACATATGTTTTCAACTTTCGCATCAGCGACGTTTTCATATGTAATTTGACGGTGCTCATCATCATTTATATTGGTATTGAATTCAGAGTTTTCCTTCCCCTATATTGGTTGCCTCCTCAAGATCAGAGCTTTTGGAAGAAGATATATTCAAAACTTTGCAAAGGTTATTGGCGGGAAATAAGCGAAACGGTGTCGAAAGATAATTAAACCCAAAACGCTGAATTAGTTTACTGCCCCGATAATTGTCACTCTAACTGTACCTCTATTTATCTGCACGCCAAGTTAAAAATTCTATTTCGGATATTGATGATGTTTTGTGATATAATTGTTTTAGACTATTAACTTGAGTCATAATTTTTTTATAAAACGTACACTTAAAAACAAGTACTCTCATATATCATTCAATTATATAACAAACATTATTTGCCCTGTCTTGAATAGCTTTGATCTGGCAGCAATTTGATACGGTCTGGGCAAGATTCTGCAGGATTTTATATGAAATAGTCTCCAACTAACCCTTGTATTTGATTCTTATTCGAGAAAGTTTTCTTCATCAAATTGTTTTACGGTAATCGAAAAGTTTAATAATAAGTTGGTTCTATGTCAGGTAGATTTAAAGACTTCGATAGGACAGACAAACCGAATTCCCAAATTATGCTAGTGTTACTCTTGCTACAATTCAGAGGAACATGGTTTGTGGAGCAGAAATGTCTAAAATAATTCCAATTTGTTTTTGTTATTTCTTCAGCATAAGGCCTGATCATGTTGCCGCTGCTGACTATATAAATGTGCATTCCTATTTCATTGTGCTTTAAGAAATCTAAATCAATCATACCGACAATCATAGTGCACACAAAACTACTTTTCTTCCCCTGGACTTATCTCTTGGGTTTCGTTGCGAACATTTATTCATGTCAATACGCGTTTTACATTGAAATTTGTCATATGTCAACCATTTTTCTTCCCTTGTTACAACTAGTCTCTCAAAAGGGAACTGACCTATGACATAACATGAATATTTCTGTCATTTTATTGTAATGTCGAAAGACATAGTAAAAATCATGTATTCTATATTGGATATATAAATAAATGACAGATAACAAGAATAACACTTGTCACGCCGGCATACTCAAGAAAGATAATAATTTTACGCTATACAGAAATAAGTGTAAATTATTCGATCAAATTCATAAATTGTCAAAGAATAGGAAATTTAAGAATAAATGAATATTAACTCGTTGTATATTTCAGAGGAAGACAAAGCAAATCATTCATAACTGTCTATTCTCAGTTTCTCCGATACGTATGAACTGTTTTTAAACAAGGAAATATTATAAAAAACAAAGTATTTTGCTTTACAGCAGATTTTGTCTAAATTCAGAGATAATTTTCTGCTTTCTTTAAACATATTTCTCTATTAATTCAAATTACGTGAGACAGATTCGAGTAATTAAATTAGAACCGAGCTAATACAAAAGATGGACAAATGCCAAACAAGATTTTCTTATATTTTCATAGATTAGTGTTGCATATTCGTTTATTTATTATTTCCTGTGTACCAAGACACAGACACAGACACACAGACACACACACACACACACATATATATATATATATATATATATGTATAATGTATAAAATTTAAGTAAAAGAGATTACCAATATGGAAACAGTCACGAGTTAAATTCATGAACAAAATTCAAACGGATAGAGATGGCAACTTAATAATCAATAAAAAAGAAATTTTTAAGAGTTTAAAAAAGATTACTAGAAGTAAACTTATATTTTAAATTAAAATTTTGTACGTTCTATGAATATTTTTCTAATCGACTATTTCATAGAAAATCCCCAAAATTTTAAAGAAAATTTAAATCACTACCAAACATCAAATTAAAGTATTTGTAGAGAGTCTAGAGACATTTAAATTTATATCAAACATTATAATCTTTATGAACCCCCAAAATAACACTTTCAAAGTAAAGCAAAATAAGAGAGTCTGTTTCTAGCTTTTTTTGCAAAGAAAATTACTAACAACTTCTCTTCTATTTTCTCCTAACTTCCTTCTCTCTTTTTCTCTCTATGGGTTTTTTCTTCTCTACCCCTTCGATTTCAATATATAACTTCCGTTAAGTTAACTGTTTAAATGTGTCAATATCTGCTAACTCACTCATGTCTTCTCTTTGTCCCCCCTCACTTCCTCGCTTCGTTAATTTACATATGTTTAATACGGCCCGTCAAAAATGTGTACATTTTATCTTCATTTTTTGTTTGGAAGTAAAGTCTGATGATCCGCAGTTTTTTTAAAAGGGCTGTGGTGAAATAATATATTACATGGAACCTTAAAGTGGTCTGTTTTTATTTTATTCTTCATTTGTTCGATTAAGATTTAAACTGTTGTAACAGAGAAATGATTTAAGTTGTCTTACTGGAATTTTCCGAACATTTTATAAAGATATTGGACATGGATTGAGATGGATCTTTTCTAATTGATCTCATTAGCTCTATGTTGTAAAGATGATCTCTCTTCTTCTTGTGACCCCCTAATCGAGTTTTCCTCTCTATTGCTCCCTCATTTTAAACTTATTCACTGTTCTCTTGATATCTCTTTAATGATCATTGAAGATGGAAGCCACTGTATGAATGTTGGTAAAATTATTGAAGGCCTGAATGATCTTTTTCCTCTCAACATTGCTCAGTTGGGAAGACAGTTGGACTGACACACAATGATTTTAAACTATTCTCTTTCTACCTGCATAACTCATTTTCCCTATCTTTTCATTAATTTAATTTATGAATCGTTTTATAAATTCTCCAAGTGTTCTTTCTTTATAACCTCTGAGTGATTCTTCGCTTGGTCGAACAAGTTGAATTAAGTTCAATAATTTAGTAGATCGTATGAAACATTGTGCTTCACTTTCCGTCATATGCTATATTTCATTGGGTTTACGAAATCTCAAATACGGTAAACGTTAGATAAAATTTTTTTTTTCTTTTGTTTTTTTCATATATTTCCTTTGACATTGTTTCTCTCCAATGGCTTCAATTTCTACACGGACAAAATTTATTATGTTCCAAGTTTACAAATTCAAATAAATCATCATAGATTTAACACTGGAAAAGAAAAACCGAAATTTGAAATTAATATTAAACCTTCATTTAATGAAAAGTAAAGACAAAGAATAGCGCAATTCATCTTAGGAAAATAATGTGGCGATATTTTTATTATCGCTGTGTCTTAATCTCACTGATTTAAGAACAGTGATTTTGATTTGTGTATTCGTCGTCCAGACAAGAATATCGACAGGGAGTGATCGGACTTACAGATGTTCTCGCCAGACTCTGCAAATAAATGTGCTTCTAAACAATAAACCCCAATCTGGAAACCTACAGATTTAAACAATAGTTCTTCAACATTTTTCAAATAAAAATAGATGCTAATTTGATTTTATTTTAGGATAAATCTTTACTTTAATTTATTAAATGTGAAGAATTAAATAAAATAATTATTTATAAATTAAGACGAATGTTTCGTCGTAAGATTTATGCAGCATCCAATAATTTAATTTATTCTTTGTTGATCGCTTTCTTTACGATGGTGGTGTTAATGACTACATTAACCCCCAACACACACGTTCAGTACTAGATGTTTCCAGTTTCACCAAAACCTTCTCTCTTCATTGCCGTTGGCTTTGCGAAGGTTGGTTGAAGGTGGAAGAAAATCAAAGAAGGAGTAAGGGTTGACGGCGAGAATATTTTTAAGGTGGTCATTATTTTGTTTGTAACCCACGAACTTAATTTCATAAACTTCCTCTGTGGTACATATTGAATGAGTTATCCAGAACCCAGTAATAAAATTGCAACAGACTGACGCTGATTCGGTTATAATTTCAAGTGGCGTATTCTGTATTATAACCGGTAAGCCCACTTCATCCGGTGGTTTAATCGTTGAGATCAGACGAACTATATTAAAATTAATAATTGAACAACAGAAACCGTTTTTTTCTTATATTTTTAATTTCATATAACGTAATTATCATTTTACTAGATTAGATCCTGCTCACTTAAAGATAACATCCGTTTTTTTGCATTTATTAAATTATCAATTGTTTTTTTAAGATTTTGTGTTAATTCATATATAGAAATTGCCTATTTATTTTAGTAGTAACAGTTTGTGTATGTAATATATTTAGTTTTGTTAAAAGGTAAGTATATAATCAATGTAAAAACATTGTACACCAGAAGAAAGAGTCTTCCAAATGCAATAAAAGCATATCACCAAACATAAATCTATGAAATATTCCGAATAAATAAGTGCCATTGTAATTGTCAGAATAACCGTTTACATATAGGGAAATATTCCGCTCTCATTGACAGAAAAGATTGCGTAAATGTTGGCTGAAATTCGTCAAAAATTCTCTTAAACAGTTTTGCAAGAAAATAGCTTTCAAGCTTGTCGCTTTTTCTAGGATTGATGTTCTTTACATCATAAACCTTTGATTGCGACCATATCACGTTAAAACAGGGGTTCTGGTACGATCCTCGAAGTTAAGCAAAGTCAGGCCTGGTCAGCATGCTTGCGAATACAAGGAGCTATCAACTTGCACGTTATATTTACTTACGTGCGAATATCATTGGGTAATGTATTAATCCATCTATTCTCCCCCAGCTATGGGTTATTTAGTAGTCCTTGCATCAATAAATCATTATTTTGCCCAAAATATCATAGAATCAAAAAATATCTTCTCGCTTTAAATAACCCGCGTAAGTTTGATCAGCCTTAAAGAAAAACAATCATAATTCATAAATCTTTGTTTAATGCATCTGGTAAGCCACCATCTAGATTATTTCTTCTTATTATCCAATAAAGAAAATTTGCTTTAAGACCCACATTCACTTGATTCCATTTTAAATTATTTATCTGATACAACGCTTGTATATAGGTGATAGTCTCGACATTTCTAAATTAGTTGGACGGCATGAATGTCAAATTAATACTCAATAAACTAGCGTGTAAAAAACACTGTAATATAACTGTTATCCTCCGTGCCAATAGGAATATGGAATGGACAAACACAGTGAATAAATAGTAATAGGTTTATTGTAGAAACCAGTACAACAAAAAAGGAAGTTACGCGCAAGGTCGTCGCAAGTCAGTACAGTTGTGTACTTGCTGTTATCGGAAAGCCGGTAATTCTCGCAGATCCAAGCTCGACTCTCCGATACTTATAGGTGGTTAAGAACTATAATGCCGCCACTCATGAAGGTGGCAGATTATTCTATTACATCAATAACAAGTGAAAAACGCCGTTGTATTTAAAAATGATTATTATTTACTTAGAAAAAAAAATCAATAAAATTGCTTTGTCAAAGAGTCTGACCCATTTAATACACAAACCAGATATATCTAAATACCACACTATTTTTAGTAATTCAATAATGAAATAATAAGATGTAATTAACTAATGAGATGAAGAAAGGAAGTTAAAATTAGTCGTAATATAATTTCTGTAATGATATGGTAAAAAGAAAATGTGGTATTCATATGTTTATGCTGACTCACGTTTTGTCTGGATAATGTAGAATTTTATCTTATAGACTAAAATTATTTATTTAATGTCACTGAATAATCGATAATATATATATATATATATATATATATATATATATATGAGCTGGTGAACCAGAACAGAACATACCTACCAAGGTTTCAACTAACGGGTCTTTGGTAGTACTCTGAAGATCCGTTAGGTAAAACCTTGGTAGGTAGTATCTGGCTCACAAGTTGTTGGTTTTTTTTTAGATTCTGCTCTTCTTAGTGTATTGTGCACTTTTACGTTTTTGCTTAATTTACTCGGTCGGTGTTTTTTTTTGTTTTTTTTTTTTTTTCACTCTACATTGCGGAGCGGATGGACATTTCTTTTCGACCAATACGTTTATTTACTGATTGATTTTTCCCTGATATCGGTTTGTTCACATATATTTTTATTGACAAATTGTATTGTCCGGGATTTTCACACCGCCCGGTATAGATATTAAATAATACATATATATATATATATATATATATATATATATATATATATATATATATATATATATATATACACTACAGTTCAAATGTTTAAGTTTTAATTAAACAGAGCTCTTAGAATCGCTGAAAAAAGAATGGAATCAATTATCAACGTTTTACTTAGAGAAAATTTTGCAAAGAATTTTGGTGCAGCTATGAAAGTTAAAGTAGGATAATTTGACGAGGGCAAAATTTAATCTTAAAATGAGTTTTGTTTTCTTTTTGTTATAATACAATAATTCCATTGACAATCATGTCAGCTTTTTTTATAATAATTTTTTCTTATTTAAAATACGAAACAATTACTCTTAATGACTAAACTTTCAAAGTTTCGAAAAAGTGCTCAATACAATGTAGAGCATAATACTTTTTAATAATACTTTTTATTTGAAATATTTTACATTGCGACACGGAAATATCTATATTTCAGGATTTATCCCGTCATAAGGCAATGTTCGGTAACTTGATGAAAATAATTTATTCTTCAACATTATAGCCTTTCTTATCAAACGTCTTTCGGTGATATAAAGCAGAAATAACATTTTCTAAATCTGCTGCAAGGAAACTTGTTTCCCAATGGCGTGCTAGACAATTGTTCTAGCCAGAATCTAGTTGACATGTTTATACGCCCACCATTCCTCCTTGCTTTGAATATTGATGCCACATCTGGCTTAGCATTCGTTTTATATATGCAGAGATTCTTGATAATTTCAAAAAATAATATGAAATGCTATTGTTCATGATCTCTCATCGGGGATGCAATCACTTTCCACCAACAAAATGTAGTTTCTCTGTTCCTTTCCCATGAATAATTGCATGATAATTCCTCTACTGTACCTAGAAGATACGAATATAAACGCAGTACTAGATTGGCGGCAAGGTCTCTTTATTTTACATTTGAAATATCTAGGTGTAACCGTAAATACTATGCTTTTATTTTCTTCACTCGCACTTTTCTCTTCAGGAAATATCTTCCGATCTGTTATTGATCTTGAACAACTTAAATGCAATGCCAACGTCTGTCTTCTTAATTATTGCTATTTTTATTATTCTTTCGCCTTAATAGTGTTTTCCCCATATTCATTAACACTCAGAACTTACAGAAATGATTACAGAAATGCTGATATTTCTTGTTAGTAACATATCTCGAAAATTACGCAGTGAATATGTCAGATCACTAAACCTTTTTTAAAGATTTTATTTGTAACTTCTAATTGAATATATTTTCCTTCGTTATATAAAGGATTCTTTTTCTTCTTTTATTAAAATAATTTTTTTTTATTTCTTTCTTTTTTGCAATTTTTCTTTCCTAATATTTGTTTTTTTTTTCCTACAACCATTACGGTCTACTTCGACTACGTCCTTTACTTTCCAGGTTATTTCACTTTTTATTAAGTGGTTAATTTCTGCTTCCACCGTATATTTTTTTTCATTTATCTTCTTTTATTTCTCTCTTAGTTATTTTCAATTTCTACTTCGTCCGCTGTTTCATCTCCTCTTATTTTACCTGTTACTTCCGCTTATGCTACTCTTTTGTTATTCCAAGGTTCATTCCTTCGGTACTTATCACAAAAACATCGTTTAGACTGGCAAGTTTTCTCCTTTGCAAACATTAAAAACATAGACACAATAGCAAGACACTTGGCACGGCAGCATCAATGGCCAAGTTGACAAGAAATCAAGCAAGCGGAAATAAGTTGAAGCAGCCATTTGTAAAATTACAAAAAGACTCGACTTAGGCCGAGAGAATCTGCTCAGACCGACCGTAAAGCGGAGCTTCGAGGCTGAGAGTAAAAAAAAAGTAGTGCATCGAGAGACGTAAACAATAAAATTCTAGCGGAAGAAGGAAAGACGTCATCGGAGGTAGTATTAGGAGTGGTGCGGTCGAGGTAACTTTTAGGTAAAGATCGGTAAAGATTGCTTGTAAATGATGCATAAATCATTTGGGGAATATCTAGGTGAAAAGAAAAGTTTAAATGTATTTCTTGTGCAAGACTGAAGTAATAATTTTTTTTTCATCGAATTAAGATACCGAAACATAAAACAGATTCCCTGGACGGGATTGTATGAATTGATCTTTAAATATATGGATATATATTTACTTTGATTACTTTATTTTGACAGAGTCACATAGTGTCTTATAGGAAGAAAATGAGTAACTACGGACACCGAGGTTCGAGCGTGACCCTCCGGAATTATGGATATATGTTGTCCATCATGTGTATAAATAACAGTGTCAGACTACTGACTGCAATGACTATTGTGTGATTATATAGTGAATATAGAGGGGAACGATCTAGTGTGAATTATTTTGCGCCAATAACCTGGGTTTGCTTTAGGATTTACCGGACCTTCAGTCGAGCTTAACAAGGTATCCACTGAAATGGTTAATTATCTTTGGTTGAATATTAATGTGTTCTTCTTAAGTATTTATTTGCGGTTGTAATTAAATATTGTTTTACTTAAACATTGAAGTCTTGTGTTATACTTAATTATTAACCGTCACAAACCATAGGTTAAGAAAACTATGATGTTCGAATTGTACACATTAATGTGATATTTGGAGAAAAAGATAATTAACATAAATAAATAAGATAAATAAGCGAAACAAGGAAATATTTGCCGACGTCAAAAGTAAAAATTAAATATTTCACAGTAACAGTGTAATAATGGAGAAACAATGACAACAGCCCTATCTACGATCGTATGCCAATGGTACTAAAAAGTTCACGATCCAAACAACATTCCTTTCTTATCCTTGATACACACAGACCAAATATATAGGAGACTTGGTTTGAGCTTTCAGTATACAGGTTAAAGAGAAATATTCCCCACATATACGTCTCACATAATTTTAGGGCATTAGCGAGAGCAATGTTTCTCAACATTTTTAAGCATCGGCACACCTAGGAGCAAATGGAAATATCACGGCACACATAGTAAAAGTTTTATAGGAAATGGAATTAAATGTTATGAAATAAAACCATAGATTTTAAAAAAATAAAAATATAAACTTACTTTATTTTAATGTTTCTATTCAACTCTTTGTACAAGTTATTTAAACCTGTGTCAGTAGTTTTTTCAGAGATTTCTACAATGTTTGTTTGAAGATTCTCATTTCTTCTTCAAATTGGGTGTAGTATTTCTTGTTTCTTATTTTAGATGTTATTTACTGTTGAGAAGCTGAATTCACATAAATAAGAAGAAAAATGCAATAAATTAATAAAGACTTTTCACTTAATATGGAATAAAAATTTTAATACTTATTCATTAATTCAAATACTAACGCTGTACTATTACGACTTGCATACACACTGATATATATGTTTGCCGTGACATATTGTCCCGGCACACTTTAAGAGGATCACGGTGCTCACTAGTGTACCGCGACACGGTAGTTGAAAACCAGAGCTATAGAAAGACATCATTTCTACCAATGTCTCACCATTATGTGGGTGGCATTTCTTGGAGGTACATTTTTTGGGTATTTCTGCTGCAAACTGTAGTCTTGCAAATAATTTCTTAGGTAAAACTTCAGATGTTGCTTTAAAGAAAATCTTTGCTTCCTGTTTTTCGTCTTGATTATTTTACTCACAACAGAATTGAAATTAGTGTTTGCACTGAGGTTTTTTTCATATCATAGTTTTTTATTCAAGATTTGATTAAAGAAATACATGCATAATTTATATTCAGATATCTTTTTTTTAAATAATTATAATTTTTTCTTGTACCACATAACTCGCCCTCAAAGTGTTGTTTTCACCAGGATAAATATAATAGATGATTCTGGTTCGATGAAAGCAGAGATCAAAGCCTTACTTGGTGAAACATTGTAAAGAGCTCCTACTTTTTGACAGAATTAATTACCACACGCTTCTCAAGAAAGTAAAGTCAGAATTCTAGTTAATTTGTGAAATATAAATAAAAAAGTGACCATTGAAGTCAACACTTAGAGGCGACAGGATATTGTATGCTAGACGCAATCGGCCTGACGATTGCGTCCATCCTGAAACCGCCTGTCGCTTCTGAGTATTGATTTCAATGTTCACTTTTATATTTATATTTACATACGCTCTATTGCTGACATTAAGCACTTTATCCCATAAAAATGGCACACCTTAATACTATATTTCTTCATATTCCTTTATCTATCTATCTATCTATCTATCTATCTATCTATCTATCTATCTATCTCTCTCTCTCTCTCTCTCTCTCTCTATATATATATATATATATATATATATATATATATAGATAGATAGATAGATAGATAGATACATAGATACATAGATACATAGATAGATAGACAGAGATATATAGATAGATATTTAAAGACTTCATGATGACACCATTGCAGACTTAGTAATTCTCTCGTGAAAACAACTAAAATATCCCTACTGTTGTTGCTTCATATCAATTTCTCATCAAAGAAATAAGTTTGCAAACTCGTGGCTAATTTCATATTGAGTTGATGACGTTAACAAAGGCAACACATTATTTTTCTTGTTAGTTTTCTAATTCATATATGAAGCTTGCTATTGCTTCTGTTGATAAGCTGGCTCAAATTTAATGATGTCTAAGCCTCTCCACAACACCGATGTTGTTCAAGGTCAAGGAAAAGGCGAATAATTCTAGTCTGAATGAAACTGAACTTGCCATCGAACTGTCTTAGGGACTCCGATCCCGGATTTGATTTCAGGATTGTCATTCTCCTAGTCTGGTTGCCAACCATGGTTACACAGCAAGAAGCCCTACTATTTACCCAGAGTTGGCTGTTTTGAATTCAGAGTTTTTCGTTCTTCTAGATCAGTTGCCATAGCCGATGGAATATCTTTGCTGATATTTACCCATTTCTGAGGGGGTGGGGAAGAGATGTATTCATACCATGCCTAAGGTTAACTGTGTGTAATGAGTTCATTAGGTTCACTTATTTCCTAATAGTAGAAGTCGCCTGATCGATACGTCAGCCGCAACGTATGACTTCATTTTTCTCCTAAGTATGAATAAACGAAGGTATATATTGATATACTGATATTCTCTTTTCAAAGCCAAAGCAGTAATTTAGCTCACATCAAAGGCCTTGATCCTAAGTGTAACGGATATACATTCAGATTTAGCACAAAGCTTATAATCGGTTTCCAATCATAGGTTTTCTTTCAGGATTTGAGAGAAAAAGAGCAAGATTAAAGAAATAAATGCAAAATTTATGTTTAGATATTTTTTCTAAATAATTATATTTTTTTTTCAAAAAAGAGATGTAATTTCTGGTTTAAAAAGTATACAATTTTTAAATAATTCCATTAATCTAGGTTTATGTTGCTTTATGTTTTAACCTTTTTGCACGTACATATCTTGTAAAAGCTACCATCCACTCTTGGACGGGAAGGTCTCCTGCTGCTATGCCAAATTAAGCTCATCAGCGTTCAGTAATTCTCTCGTGAAAACAATTAAAATATCTCTACAGTTGTTGCTTCATATCAATTTCTCATCAAGGAAATAAGTTTGCAAACTCGTGGGTAATTTCATATTGAGTTGATGACGTTAACAAAGGCAACTCATTATTTTTCTTGTTAGTTTTCTAATTCATATATGCAGCTTGCTATTGTTTCTGTTGATAAGCTGGCTCAAATTTAATGATGTCCATGGATTTCGTCGTCTTATTCTTAGCTTATATATATATATATATATATATATATATATATATATATGCTTCGAATTATGGTAGACATATGCATATTAAAAGATGAAGATGATTCTGTACGAATGTTTCTGACATATTAATTATTTCCCTTAATGAGAACTGAAATAATGGCAAAGCGTTGTCTTCGTTATTTTCAACTTTATTTGTTTTATTGGCGAATATTTTTAAAGCTCAAAAGAAGAAATATATCAAATGCAATGACGCGCAATATGAAATTATTGTTTCTTGAAATATGCTTAAATTATATTAGTAAGGCACAAGGCTAAATTAGTTGAAACTAGAGGAATAAGGTAGGTTTAGGTAGCAAATATTCGTACGAAAAAAGTTTTGAAATTTTGATATTAAATAAATAAATTGTATATTTGCTGTATACTTAGTTTAGATTTCTGTATAA
>CAHIKZ030005269.1:1645000-1672500 GCA_903632075.3 Acanthosepion pharaonis | reverse complement strand
AAACAATAGCTAGAATAACCAATCAAAATCCAAGTATAGGAATATTCAAAAGCCTGACAACGAAATCATGTTATAATAGCTATTCAGATCTTTAAAATACGTGTAATATTAAAAATAATTTATACTAACCAATAATTATAAAATTATATGATAAAATTTAATATTAAAATTAAAAACTGCCGATTTTAAAATCCAAATTTAATCACTAGTAAGTTTAACAACTATAAAATTATTGAGTAAAGAAAAAAATACATATGTTATTCAATTTATTTCTTCGTTGAAATTACGTTCGACAAGACACTACAATATCCGGTCATTTGACAATACATGTATATATATATATATATTTATTCTAAAGTGTGTGAATGTGGTCTTAAACTCACGCGCAAAACAACAAAAACACAATTAGATTATAATACATAACCAGCCAGACATATTTAGATATATGTATATAAATAATTGTTACAAAATAAAATCCTTCCAATTCCCATGATAAATTCTCTCTCGAAACATGTCGTCTAACTTTCCCTTTTGTCTTTATACGTATTGCCTTCCAACAGTCTGAGAGCAAACAGTAATTTTAAACAGTACACCATTGCTGTCAGGAATAAGTTTGAAACATTACAGGCAAATGCCAATGATCCATCTAATATAACATACAAAAATGTTGTTACTTCCCTCAAAAGCTGGAACAGATATCATACCCTTAAAACCTAAGCATAATCAAAACATTCCTTGGGTATCAAACAGCATTGAAACACAAAATATAATTTGAAAGATAAAGACAACATAAGAATTTAAATTCATCCCATAAATTTATCCAAGTCTTCAATGAAACGTTGGATCAAATCAAGAACTCTTATGATGATCAACAAGCTGAATACATTCAGAAAAGAATTCGGCTTATCAACTCGACTGCTGCCAACGAACAATCTTCACTTGCTTGGAAAACTATCAACGCGATCAGTGGCAGAAAATCAACAAATAAATCCATGTAAATGTCCACTAGTCAGGCTGAAGTTTGAATAAATGTGAAAACAATTTCAAATATTTCTTGCGAAAAGTATCTGATATTTCATCATTGAATAAATAGCCTCTTGATATTGAACCCAGAAACTATACGGATGAAGAACTTGAAAGGATATTCAAAAACCAAGAAAGCAGCTGGGATTGATAAGATTTCCTTGGAGGTTTGAAAGAGCAATGGTTTAAAAGATGTTCTGCTCCACATCTATAACGCCACTTATAAATGAGAAGACATTGATAGATGGACAGAATTCTGCATACCTACTTTCTCAGAGAAAGATCTATGATCAGCATGAAATTACAGACGAATGTCACTTACCCCCATTGAAGCAAACATATACATCGAAAGATTTCTCAACGGAATACAGCCGAATGTCGAGAAGTTTATTTCAAAATATGTAAATCATTTTCGATAAAATAGATCAACGACTGGACTAATCGTTCGGCAAATTATTGAGGGTTTCATGGCAAAATTTTCACAGACCACGTTACCTTTTATAGGTTTCTCTGAATCCTTTCATTCTGTACATAGGTTAAAATGGAGATCTTTTTAGCATATGGCATCCAATCTGAGAAGTAACAGCTATAATGATGCTATTTAAACATACCAAATCCTTGTTCAGATCTCCAGACGGAGACGTTAGCTTATTCGACATCACATCAGTGGTCTTTTTCCCTTTTTTTTATTATTCTTGTTGATGTATTGAAGACTCCATTAACACCATTATCTAGGTTTCAGTTTATCAGCTAAACTCTCAAGTCGATATCCACAAGAGTTGACAGGTATTCACTATACAGATGAACTATCTATCACTAGAGACAGCCTTACAATGCTAGAGTTATTCTACATCATCTAGAATGTGCTTCCAACAATCTTGGACTCTATATCAATGCCTATAAAAATGAATTGATAGCGTTCAACAAACAATATAAAATGTCTCACATCTATTACATATCTAGGGATCGAGATAAATTCTACTTAAAATGATGTGAACGTTCGCATAGCTAAAACCTGGACCGCCTTGGATAAAATGTAATCCTGAAATCTGATCTACCAGCGGATATTCTTTCGAGCCAGTGTGACACAGTTTTATGGACCCGTCCCTGTTCTTTCTACAATAATACGCAGAACGCAGGAGACGCCAGGCGGGCAAACAAGAATTTGCGAGTGATCTACAGCTCTGGACATCTAGCTATGGAGTATGACGGGTTGGTCATCCAGTAACATTTTATATCGACGAGCTATGTTATGACACAGAATGCCATCTTAATGAAATCCACAGGGTGATGTAGGAGCATAATGTTTGATGTAATACATTTATAAATGTCTGAGTTAGTTTGACTCAATAAAAAATAAAATAAATTTAACCAAGCATATATCCCACCGAAAAGTAAAGTAAATTTCAGATGTGATTTCAGGCATTACTGTAAATCATTTGGAATTTTTTTTCTGTTAACTTCAAAATCGTATTACACTTTGTATTGCGAATTGTGGAGGACATGTGGAAACTTAAATAAAATCTTAAAAACCTTAAAAACCTTTAAAAAATATACATTGATTTCTTTCTAATCCGTTTTTATTAATAATTTCTATCTCAAATGGAAATAAAGTTATACATTTTTTAAAGTGCACACGAACTTATATATATATATATATATATATATATATATATATATTAGGCTTTTGGGCAGCACTCCCTCACTAATGGAATCTCTACCAAAAATCAGTGAAAGGTTGTCTTTGTACTAGATCTTTTATAATCTGTTTCCTCCTTTCCGATGAGCCGCCTAGAATCAGGATGAAGCTGTTGAAACCAATGAATGAGGATTGATGTGAATAGCGATGAAAGTGATTGACCAATCATTGTCACCTTCTTATATGTTTACATAAAACAAATTGTCTGGAACAACCTGGCCTCAGGAGAGAATGTGAGACGTCAAAGAATAAGCAGCTAAATTTTGGAACAGATGTTGGCAAAGTTAAAGTAAATTTCTGCAACAAAGTTTTATAGTGTAACATATCGAATCTATCTATCTATCTATATCTATCTATCTATCTATCTATATATATATATATATATATATATATATATATATATATATATATATATATCGTCAGAGATGAATCAGACTAGGAAACATTAGTATAAAAAGACCAAATGCCCGTTTGAAAAAATAAAATAGAAGTAAAAATGACGTGTAGAGTATTTAACTTTAAAATGAGTAGGTCAGTTAAATTCACTACCTTGGTTTTTCAAACTTATGGTCGCTCAGGCGATTTTTTGAAGAAGAAGAAGAAGAAGAAGAAGAAGAAGAAGAAGAAGAAGAAGAAGAAGAAGAAGAAGAAGAAGAGAAGAAGAAGAAGAAGAAGAAGAAGAAGAAGAAGAAGAAGAAGAAGAAGAAGAAGAAGAAGAAGAAGAAGAAGAAGAAGAAGAAGAAGAAGAAGAAGTGTAAATACATTGGCGGGGTTAATTATTCTTATGCACACATAGACACACACACGCACATATATATTCATACATATTTCATTAAATAATATAGACAAGTGTTGTCTATTTATTTTATGTAAATTATTTTCATAACGTCTGATAAGCTTAATAACATTATCATTATACGAAGAAAAAAAATCACAATATTGATACATGTTTTTTAACCCAATCTAAGCTTTCGGCTTACATAAGATAAAGATGACACTTACAGTACAATATATTAAGCAATACACGGAGAACAATGTGATGATAGTCTGTTTCTGCTTACATGGATAATTTTCAAGCAACAATAAACACGTGCATATAAGACGCTGGAAGCGAAAATCGCACCACAGCTCATGACGTCACACATGACCACGAGTGAGTGAATTCGAGAGGTATTAAGTTTAGGAAGCAGTTGGTATAAACCAATGGCTTATGTTACCAATTATAGACATTGAAGGATATTTGTGGAGATTTCATAGTTTATTTTGTTCAGATTACGTTTCAACTGTTTTATGTACATATCTTCAAGAATTTTTAGTTTTTGTATATTTTTCATGTTTAAGTATAATTGTGTTTTCAACAAAGATTTTCCGGAATTGTGTATACGGCCAGGCATATTGTTTTAAATGCCTAATATATATATATATATATATATATATATATATATATATATATATATATATATATATATATATTGTTATCCATGAAAATGTTTTTGTCGCAAATCATTTAATGTCTCAAACGATTGTGCGTGACATATGGAAAGAAAAGTTGAACACTCTAAATGAAGAAACATGGCAATCAGTGAAAAGCTTTTACTGAATTCATATGCTGCATGTTAAAAAGTGAATACTCACAATAAATATAAAATAATATGAAAGCACAATGTTATAAAAATAATAAATACTTTTAAACAAAAATCTGTTCATGGAGTCATGTCTCTTGTTTAAATGTTCGCACAAAGTTCACGTTAATAACTATTTCCTTGAAACACAATGGACAAATCAATAATCTATAATTCTCTATGTAAATTTTAATAAATCTGTGTGGTGTAAAGGAATATCGATTAGTACTTCAAGAGAAATACTATTATAGGTTGACAATTTCTGTCTGCTTGAATAATCAAGACTTTGTGTAATGCTGGTATGAATAACGCACTGATTTAGTATCAAGTAAATAAACTTATTGCTTTTAATTCTATGTCAGCTAGTAATGTGAGGAAAAACATTATATTCACTCTAACTTCGCGTCGCTAGAGGTATTGTATAGAGTTTGGGTACATAAATAGCACATCCGCATAAGTAACTGAACTGAAAATTTACCGGAACAGTACGGGTTTTCGTGGAAGAATTACTGATTTTGTGGCGATGAGGAAAAAGGATACACGGTTTCTGAATTGTGCTATTTACGAGACGCGTCAACAGCCACAGGAGATTTTGGAAAGATTAACAATGTCTGACTAAGTCTGCTTTCAGCATTCCAAATATATTTTATTCGTCATGCCAGGCGTCAGTTTCAAACGTTGTAGCTTGCGTGATCCCATATATTTCAGAATTATTTTAATTGATTTAATAATTTTAAAAGATCAAATAATATCTCATATGTTTCATTTCTTATTCTTGTGGATGAATTACAGGATTTATTTATTTACCATTGCGTTAATATACAATATTTTTCTTAAAATGGCTTGAAAAATGTACCATTATTGCATGTAATTTGTATGTAATTTATTAAGGGATAATGTAATAATAATCTCATAGAATATTTATGAGGTAATATATATATATATATATATATATATATATATATATATATATATATATATATATATATATATATATATATATTCACAGGCGAGAGGTCCGAGACATGAAGCTATTAGAGTCGAAGAGACGGCGACGTTAAGTTTTGACAGTCAAATGGTGAGAGCAGGATCCAGCCTGGTAGAACGCTTAAATTCACGAAGTTTGGGAACCAGCGAAAGCAGCTAATCGGAGCAGTTACCATGAAAGTATTTGCAAAAATGACATAGGGAGGCGATGCCACGTCTGTGAGAGAGCGACTGCAGACGAGATGCCAGATCACAGCCAATTACATTTCATATCCATGCTGGATCTTATCAAGAACCTTGAGACAAGCAGAAGGGACACCGAACCATATATGGCAGAAATACTCCATGCAAGGACGAAGGATTGATTTGTAGATTGAAGGATCGATTCCGGCGAGGAGAAATTTCCTGGCGATGCACAGAGAGCCAACTTTTCTTGTGGTGGACGAATCTATTGACTTAATGTATTTGTTCCATCTCAGGTCAGCAGTGAATGTGAGAAAGAGGAGCTCTCGAGAAGTTGGGCCTCAGACATTCTAATGGGGGTGGGGACAGGAATGGTTCTCTGTGATGAGTAATAGAGAGCACTTCTTAGACGTTAAAGTTAACTAGCCAATTCCTGCCTCAGTTCACAACCGATTGGAGGTCCTTTTCGAGACGGACGCCCAGACCAAATTTGTTTTTGAGGCAGGAGTAAATTGTAGTGTCTTCCGCGTAGATGTCTACTTTGGAATCTATGATGTCAAAAAGATCATTGATGAAGATAAGGAACAGAGTAGGGCCTAGGATGGTGCCTTGGGGAACACCTGCTTTCGTGGGATAGGAGCTGGAGGAGTATACGTTCAGAACGACACTCAATATATGTTTTGACAGGAATGATTGTATAAAGTCAAGCAATCGACCTGAAATTCCGTAACCCTGAAATTTGCGAAGAAGACAGGCATGCCAAACCCTATCAAACGCTTTGGAGATATCTAAATCCATGGGACGAGCTTCTCTTTTATTGTGAAGGGCTTGGTAAACAATTTCAGCGATAGTTGTAAGCACATCAGATGTAGAACGGGCAAAGCGGAAACCATATTACTTGTCGGGGAGCAGATCATGGGATGTAAGGATGCTTAACTAATTCGGCGTTGATTAAAGCTTCGAAGACTATGCCGAAGAGGGATAGGAGACTGACAGAACGCTAAGTAGAAGGGTCACCAGATTTCTTAAAGAGAGTAAAAATGAATGAGGACTTCTAACAGTCTGGAAAACAAGATACATTGAAGCACGTTTCTAAGGAGAGGAAAGAAGCCGGGGATTGAGACGTCAGAGGAGGGAGTAGACGAATCTAGGTTGGTCTAAAACAGAGCCAGTATATCCGGGCAGTGCGCAGTGAGGAAAGATTCCACACTACAGAAATTGGTTATAATGCCACGGATGTTGGAAAATAAAATGTTAAATTGTTTGGGAGAATTTAAAGACCTTGTTTAGGTTTTCTTTTTGGATCGTCGTTAGTTATCATGTGAAATTGTGGTTGTAAAAGGAGAAGGCCAGAAGTAAAAGAAGCAGACGCTTATCGACCGTAAGGTGGGCAGAGAGAAGTTGACACAGCATTGCAACATAATGTGGCCTCAGGGTTGCCTACCGGAGGTGAATTCAGTGACACCTTTCCATGCGCGACATGCAATAGTTAGGGCTTCTAACTACCAGTCGGAAACAGCAACCAGAAAACTGTCAACCGTGTACTCACAGAATGAAGAGGGATTGACACAGACTGTACAGATCGCGGGAGAAACACGGCAGCACGAGTACAAAGGCCAGAGAGAAACAGTGGGAGAGTTCTGGGAAACCCTTCCTAAACAAGAAACAAGATGTAAGCCTCTACTCTTGTCCAAGAGTAGGGGGAGGAGTATTGACCGGACGGTAGGAAAGCCTACCTACTCCTATTACATATAACACAAACAATAAAAAACAACAAAAAAGAAAGAGAAAGAGAAAAAAAAAGGCAGCTGGTTGAGAAGGATTCCAAGCTTACAACAGAAGACGTATTTACCGTGGGATAGGACTGGGATGTTATTTGTATTTTCCCTTCCATTACATTAAATTTTAAGTCCCATTGTACTATCCCAAAATCAAATTTTGTTATACAGCATTGTGGATATGGAATATATATATATATATATATATATATATATATATATATATATATATATATATATATATATATATAGACACACACATCTTCATCTCACACATCTTGCGGCCTTAGCCGAGATTGAACTCACCAGTACTTTGATTGGTGTGGTTCATAAACTTGTTAAATAGCTAAATTCTTGATGCCTTGCTAGGGCTATCAAAGGTGTTTTTATCGTGACACCAACACTAAATGGATTGCCAACCAAGGCTCAGAGAGACACCATTCACCCTCCTCTAAGAGCAGGTTTGAATTCAGAGTTTTCCTTCTCCTAGACCAGTTACCATCCAAGGCTATAGAACCCAGTCTGTCCTGCTATTTACCCATAGCTGGAGGGAGAAGAAAGAGGATTCACACCTTTCCCAAGGGTGTTAGCACGTAAGTGAATGTAATGGATTCGATTGGAATTCGAACTCGGCTCTCCGATTCCTCAATCCAAGCCACTATCCATTACTCCACCGTGCCTCCTGAGACACACACAGACACACACACACACATTTTGTGTGAGTCGCAAGTGACACTTCAGTCCCGCTAGTGATTTGCAAAGAAGTCCACAGATTGTGCAAGAGTGTGGATTCTTGGAGTATATGGCTGGAACAGCAGTAGATATTTTATTCCTTTCCCTAGTTTGACGAAGCTTGACAATGTTTGATGCTGCCTCGTACTTGATGCCATTGTAGCATGTAGTCTTCCATTCATTATGATCAATTACGATGTTCTCAAAGGTAGTGTGATTTATATTCGCAGCTAAGAGGTTACTTTTCAGCTTGTCCCTGTACCTAAGCAAAGGCCGACCCACGTTTCGATGACCATTGTCAAGTTGACCATAGATGAGCATTTTTGGAATTCTGTTGTCTTGCATACATAACACATAACCTGCCCAGCGTAATTATGATTTCATGAGAAAGGACTCAATACCATCAATATTAGACATGGTGAAAAGGTCTGCATTTGCCATTCTGTCGCTTAGGTTTACCCTACAGATTTCCCGAAGACAGCCTTTGTGAAAAATATCTAATTGCTGAATTTGCTCTCTGTATAGTGTCCAGGACTCTGAGCCATACAAAAGGGTTGTGAGAACTACAGCCTTGTACACCTGTATTTTGTTTCCAAGCCTAATACCACGATCTTTCCAAAGTCGATGACGAAGTTTTCCGAAGGCACTAGAGGCTTTTGCTACTGTATCGTTTATCTCATCATCTAGTGTCCCACTTGAATTTACTTTTCTGCCAAGATAATTAAAATTCTTTATATACTTAATATTATGTCCGTCGACTTGGATTGGTATTTCAGAAAATGCACGAACCGGAGTGTTCTGATTGACACCTCTGATTTGCTTAGGTACTGGGGTAGGCTGGTGAACAACTTCAGTTTTTGTAATGCTAATGGTTAATCCAAATGCTTTGCAAGCGGCAGAGAATCGGTCCGTCAGGCGCTGAGCTTCTTCAAATGAAGTAGCCACAAGGGCAGCGTCATCGGCAAACAATAAGTCGCGAAGTATGCTAGTTCGAGTTTGAGTTTTGGCTTTAAACCTCTGGTGGTTGAAAAGGCCACCGCTTGTCCTAAATGGAATTTTAACACCATCCTCTGTTTCAGCAAATGTGTATTTCAGCATTACAAAAAATAGAGGGCAAACAGTACAGGGGCCATAACACACCCTTGTTTATTTCCATTAGTAACGCCAAATGAATCAGACGTTTCACCATTAGAAACAACATTCGCCTTCATTCCCTCGTGGAACGATACTATGACTTGTAGCATGTTCTCGGGCATACCGATTTGTCGCAAAACCTTCCACAAAGCAGTCCGGTTCACAGTGTCGAATGCCTTTTCGAGGTCAACAAACACCATATACATTTCTTGATTCTTTTCACGAACCTTCTCGGCAAACTTTCTCAGGGAGAAGATCATGTCTATGGTGCCACGACCAGCACAAAAGCCACACTGCGACTCAGGATAGATATCAACTATATGCTTAATGATCCGGTTCAAAATTAATCTGGCCAAGATCTTACCAGCTATTGAAAGAAGAGAAATGCCACGGTTGTTATCACATATCTTCCTGTTTCCTTTCTTTTTGTACAAATGGTGAATCGTTGAATCGTGAATTCCCTGCTTCCAAATTTGAATAAATAATTCAAGCAATTTCTCTGCAAGCTTTGTGCCACCGTATTTAAAATCCGGTGGGATTGCTTCTTTCCCTGGTGCTTTCCCAGACATTTAATTGTTTGATAACTACCAAAACCACCTGAAAGGTTGGTAAAAATGATAGCTCTGGTATTTCTGGGCGTTCAGGGATTGATTCAAGAACACCTTTGTCTGTGGTAGATGTGTTGTTGAGAAAAGTATCAAAATGTTCCTTCCACCTTTTCAAGATTTCAGCCTTGTCCTTCAAGTAGTCACCATTTGTTGAATTAATCGGCGAGACACCGTTGACCTGCGGACCGAACACTTTCTTGATTCCTTCGTAAAATGCCTTTGAGTCCATTCTGTCGAATGCTTCCTGAAGATGGGTAGCCTGTGCAGACGACCATGCCTCTTTCATTGTATGCAGGGCTTTTTGATCTTGTGCTTTACAGCTTGTGATAAGCTTTCTTTTTGTCCGGAGAGTTTTTATCCTCAATCCAGGCTTTGTGTGAACTATGCATTTTTTGGATTAGATTCTGCACTTCTTCATTGTTCTCATCAAACCAACCCTGGTGCTTGCGAATGGGCAACCCGAGCACTTCGAGAGATGTTGTGTGGGTAGCTTCACACAAGGATTTCCAGGATGATTCGATGTCATTACTGATTTCTACAGATTTCAGCGCATCATCAAGCTGTTCTGAGAGGAGGGCTCGCTGATCAACAGATTTCAACGACAAGGTGTTACTATGCTTTGGAATAGAGGATTTTTTTCCATCTTCTGCGATCTAGACGGAGTGAGGCTTTACTACGAAGCAGAGCATGATCCGAGAGATAGCAGGTGGTGTGAAAAGATCTCATCAATTTGAATTCGTTTCGATGCCGTCTTTTTGTTATCACATAGTCAATCATGTGCCAGTCTTTGGAGCGCGGATGCATCCATGTGGTCTTACAGCAATTTTTTCTGTTGAAACAATGTTATTTTTATACACATATCAAACTCTTTGCAGAAAGAAAGAAGTCTGAGTTCGTTCGAGTTCATTTGCCCAATACCATGATGACCTAAAACCCCTTCACAAGATTGAAAATCACTTCCCACCCGAGCATTGAAATCACCCATAAGGATGATTTTATCCTTGTGGCGAATACCAGAGATAACACTCCGAAGTTGGTTGTAGAAGTTATCCTTCTCTTGCTCCGGGCTGGTCATCGTCGGCGCATAACAGCTAACAAAAACTGCACGAGTGTCCTGCTCCAGCTCAAGAGTTAGAGTCATAATGCGGTCAGATAAACCCTTTCGAAGCGACGGAAGAGTAGGAGCCAATTTGGATCTTATGACAAAGCCAACACCTGAATGCCGTGGCTCGGTTTCGCTTTTCCCACTCCAATAAAAATCATATCCCCCTTTAACTTCGGTCAATTCTGATGTACCCGCAAGTCGAGTTTCACTGAGTGCGGCTATGTCGATATTATACTTTCACAGTTCAAGACATACAAGGGCTGTTTTGCGCTCTGGTGAAGAGGCATTATCCTGAAGCGTTCGTACGTTCCAAGATCCAAAGAAAAAATTATTGTATTTCAAATTGTTTTGACTGCGTGATTGGATACCCAGACAACTGCAGTTCGCTGCCAAGGTTAAAGTGAGCGTGCAATATTTTAGGGCTTCTTTTCTCGACCCCTCCCCAACAAAGGGGAAAGCAGTGCTAATCCTAAATAGGCCTGCTTTGTCACCAATGGAGGACACGAACCGCACAATTGCTCACAGGTTTTGTGCGAGAACGGCCATCACCCATCGGCCTGCCATTGTGCAGTTATCCAGCTAGAGACACCCAGCAATATCCTTTGCCTGTCCCCGTCGCTCTCACACTATCGCTAATGGACTTGCTTTGCGTGTAGGACTTAATGATAACACATATAAGTTAGTTTAGCTTGAATTAAGTTATCAGAAACCCACACATGCTTTGATTATAGTTGTGAGGGCTTCTGCAGCACCATCCACAGTTCTTGGAACTGCTGATAACATAACGTCGGTGCAGAAGTTTGCCACGGATACCTTGAACAACAGACCTAAGGTTTTTCATCAGAGTGTCCTTCTCCTAGATGCCTGTCTTAACAAAGACTGAGGGGGGGCATCTCTCCCAGTGGTTTATCCGCGCACTCAGACACCAACCTGGCTACTTCTACTTCCAGCCGTCGATACACACACACACACACACACATATATATATATATATATATATATATATATATACACTGCGTGCCAAATTATTATCGAGATAACTTTTTCTCTAATATTTCAAAAACCGTCCAAACAATTCACACAGAATTTTCACACAATGTTGGAAACACTGGACTCCGTAATCACTAAAATTTTCGTACTGATCTGCGCAATGTAAACAAACTGGCGTTATATTTGTTTTCAGCACGGTGATTTGAGCGTGCCAAATTATTAGAAAGGTTTAGTAAAATTCCCAGAATTGAGCAAACAAAACGTTTATTAATGTTGAACGTGAATGTTTATGATCAAAAGAAGCTAATAAACGAGATAATCAAACAAATAATAACAGATACAAAAAAGGCACAGTTTTAAACAAATTAATAGGGAATATGCTTTCCATGTTTTGAAATTACTTGAAAATTCGACGATCCATAGAATTTGTTAATGCCGCGAGATATGTCAAGAATTGCCTCCCACAACTCAGCGTTGCTCCTGAATTGTCGTCCTTTGGTGTACAGTCTTCGCTTCATGATGCTCCAAAGGTTTTCGATTGGGTTCAAATCCGGAGAATTTGCTGGCCATTTCATTTTTCGAGGTCCATCGAAGCTTAACTGTTTCAAATATTCAGTAGTCTTAAAAGCAATGGCCCTTCTGAAGGCAACTCTTTGCCTTTTCATCCATGGTTCAAGATACTCCTTCATAAACGCTATGTATGCATCAGCAGTCATTTTGACGCCATCTGGTACTCTCCATGGGCCCACTAATGTGTTTCCAATAATACCACCCCAGATCATTATGCCTCCACCGCCTTCTTGGCGTCTCAAACACTAATGGCGATTCTGTCCATTCATTACCCAGCCTTTGCACCATCTATCTGGCCCATCAAGTGTTGCTCGAGTTTCGTCTGTGAACAAAACTTTAGAGAAGTCAATCTTCATATTGTCCTCGGCCCATTTAATTCGATTTTGAATGTGATTTCTCGTCAAAGGAGACTTTGATACAGGTTTGACTGTTGTTGCTATTTCCCTCAGCCCCCGACACCGAGTACTTTTAGACACAGTAGGATCCCCAATACGACTGCAAAGCTCTTGACTGGTAAGTCCAGGGTTCTTCGTGGCCTCTCGTTTAAGTCGTGACATGAGACGACGTGAAATAACCCATGGCTTTCCTTTATATGCCCTTTTGCGTACTTGTTTAACGTCGGCGGTGAATTTTTCACTGTTTGATGACACTTCCCTATCATTTTAAAAATTTCTAGGGTAGATTTACCCTTTGAGAGTTCTGAGGTAATAGTTTTCTTTTCAGCATCAATTAAACTGCTTTTGCGGCCCATCTTTTCACTAAATTCTTATACTTTTCTAATAATTTGGCACGCTCAAATCACCGTGCTGATAACAAATATGACGCCAATTTCTTTTCATTGCGCAAATCAGTACGAACATGTCAGTGATTGCGCAGCTCAGTGTTGCCAACATTGTGTGAACATTTTGTGTGCATTGATCGGACAGTTTTTTAATTATTAGAAAAAATGTTATCTCGATAATAATTTGGCACGCAGTGTATGTATGTGTGTGTGTGTGTGTCTGTGCTTGCGTTTGTCTCTGTGCTGTTTTACAAGAGTTCATTTGAACGTGTATTTTCGTGTATGCACCTACGTTATTTAAATTGTGTATAGTTAATAATATATGTGTTGATAGGTCACTGTAGGTTTGCTTATGTTTATTTTCCCAAATATCTCGTCGTACACGGGAAAAGACACTATGGACATCGCAAGTAGAGAAAAATCATTAAGAATATTCCACATTCAGTTGCTTATTATTAGTTATGGGCAAGAATAAAAGCTTTCAGCTTCGAAAGACACATAAATATCATTTGTCCGAATATGCAATCTGAGATCCGTGATATGCAGTATTTCATCAATTAACATTCTTTTAAAGCAATTCCACAAAAATGTTTTCACTGTAAGAGAGTTAAGGGAATTGTGCAACTTGAAGTTGAAAGTGTAAGTGTTTTTGAGTGAATTCGTATATGTGAATGTTTCTTATGTAAGTGTATGTCTGTGACGTTTTTATAGCGTCCACCCGTAAAGGGTCGAAACGCGATTTCATAAAAAGCTATATTTTAGTGAGAGAAATCAAAATTAGAAGACACTTTTATCTGGTATTTATAATCAACGTAATCACATGATCGGCTCCGGAAAACATTTCTGATTTTTGGCAGAAAAAAACATTTTGAATAATGCTTAGGCGTTATAAAAATGTAAGCGAGAGCACGAGTTTAATATTAACTGACCACTGAGAAATGAGAAAAATATCAAGGCTATGTCATCCACTTTTTGCATAGATTTGCACAAAAATTGACATTGAGAGAAAAAAGGTAACAGGATGCTGAAATGCATTTTCATTGGCTTAGCATTAGTTATGGGCAAGAATAAAAGCTTTCGTCTTCGGAAAACACATAAATATTATTTGACCGAATATGCAATCTGAGATACGTGATAGGCCGTATTTAATCAATTAACATTCTTTTACAGCAATGTGACAATCCTAGAAAATATGAAGACAGTATCTAAGAAACTTTTTCAGACCATTTTTTTCTTTTTTTTTTTTTGCACGTTACCAATCCAGAATAACAGATGAGACTTGTTTATTTCTACACTGCTTTTGAAAACTTATGTCTGTACTTTTAAACCATCACAATCTCCTCGAACCGTATTATAACTCTCACTATCTGTGTTCTGTACTGAATTAAACTATTAAATAATAATGAAAATACGAGTCATATAATATGAGACCTGAAATGAGCTTGGCACTTATATGGTTAAATAAATTAATTTCTTATGTGTGTTCCTATGTGCGTATTCGCTTTTCACTTTTATTTTGGATATGGTTCTATTAATTTTATACTCATAGGGGATTTCCTGTACTTTATTCTTCTAATGTTTAGGCTGTGAATTCTCGTACGGAATCAAATATTTGAATTCGCATCAAATATTTGGGAAATATGTACTCATTGGGGAAACTTCCCCGCAAAATATCCCTTACTCGTCTGATTTGGTTCTTAATATTAGATTTTTAGTAATATGTGAAGTAATAATTTGTAGTTAATTGGATAACATAAGGGTGATAGATACAGTATTAGATCGAGTGAAGAAAACAGTAATATCAACCAGAAAATGAAATTACAAATAAATAAGACATAAAGAGAAATCTGGTTGCCTACTAATTTATGCATCTTTTAACAGGGGACGTCCAACATTTTAAAAAAGAAACAACATTTAAACTTTAGCTCTTCCGTATCTTTAGCGTTTTGATGTAATACTGTAACAATATATTTTAAATGCACTCTCTTCTTACTAATAGAAGCGTTATTATTCTGGGTTTACATGTTTGAATTGTTATCGATGTTATTTCTTTTTTTTTTAAACAATGAAATTAATAACATCCATGATAGCCTGAGAAATCTTATTAAAGAAAATTGTATTTTCGATAATAACAAAAACTGTGTTTTTTCATTCTACCAGAAAGAACGTTTCTATACAAGAAATGTCTTTGGGTACCACTGGGTACCTCTAGGTGGTGTAATGGTTGGCAAGCTTGTCTCGATCAGAACTATTGCGATCCTCACTGGGTACCCCATACTTTCAACCTTGTGCCACATCTGAGCTACGCTTGGAAAATCACTATAAAAGAAATGTCTCACTACCAGTTTAGAAAGCACGGTTACAAGAAAATTTTAAACAACCTATTGAAGGAATGTTGATATACAAATAGTAATAAGAAATATGTTCAATTCCTATCAGTGGCACAATTTTTGATCAGTTGGAATTAGTAGAGATCGCTACTCAAATACGTGTACCCAGAAAAAAAACAACCTAAGTAATAAGTAATAATGTAGGGCTAAAATAGTAATAATAAATAAATAATGTAGGATAAAAAAATTCACACTTAAGCGCGCACACAGACACAATTAAATATATATATATATATATATATATATATATATATATATATATATATATATATATTAATGCATGTTTCATGTTTGTCTATTTACTTTAAGTAAGTTCATTCATATTTTCTGATAAGCTTACTTAATACTTCTCGTTTACACTCTCGTGTGGTCATGTGTGACGTCCCGATCCGCGACGCGATTTTCGCTTCCGCGTCTCGTATACACGAGTTAATCGTTGCTTTGAAATTTTTTATGCAACAAAAACAGACTATCATTATTGTTTCGTTCGTGTAGTGGTTGATATATTGATAAGTAATTGTCATCTTTGATAATGGCTTATGTAAGCAGAAAGCTTAGATTGGATTTAAACATGTATCAATATGGTGATTTCCTTTCGTCTTTCAATGATAAGGTTATTAAGCTTGTCAGACAATATGAAAGGAACTTACTTAAATTAAATAGACAAAACCTGTCTAATTTATTTAATGAAAAATGCATTGATGAAAAATTACTGCCTTTATATATATATATATATATATATATATATATATATATATATATATATATATATATATATATATACACCGCTGTATAATTGAGATCTTGGGGATGAGCAAGCTGTCTGCAAGATGAGTCCCAGGAATACTGACACCAGAGCAGAAGCTTCAAACTTCTGACTCACTTCAGGTTAACCTTGAGTATTTCCACCATAGATTAGAACCTGAAGATGAAATCTGGGTTCACTAATTCAAACCTGAATCAAAGATTCAAAGCAAACAGCAACGTTTGTTGTTAAGGTGATGGCTTCTTGTTTTTTTATTCTGAAGGTGTAATGAAGATAGACAACTTGTAAAATAGAAAACGCTATTAAATGGACAGCACTATGCATCAGACTTAAGGCAACTGAAGGAATCAATCAAGTCAAAATGAAGAGGGAAGCTGAGGGCAGGTGTACTCTTGCTCCAGGATAACACACCTGTACACACTGCTCAGATTGCAATAGCTGAAGCCACCAACTGGGCATTTAAATTGTTACCCTATCCACCTTAATCTCCAGACTTAGCTCCATCTGACAATAAAAAAGGACCTTTTTTCCTTATTTATCCCAATCATTACAGCTGACCCTTTCGCATTGTTAGTATCACTTCCTTATTAAAAATGCGTCATTTTTATTCTTGATTTCAACTGGATCCAAAATTAATTATTTTAACTCCATGCCTCAAAATGTTGACCGAAATAAATTTTATTGATATGGTTCATAATAATAAAAAAAAGAAACAAGGAAGTCAATTAAGCGAAATGGAATCAAATAAAATTAGTGTGGCTAGTCGGACTGCGTAGATCTGAGAACTATAGATTCGGATACATACTTAACAGGTATTTTTATTGTTTCAACTTTATAAATAATATTTTGAAATTATCTAATAACTTGGATGTCTTGGATTTCAAAGAAAACTTTTTTTTATGTCAATGTTATTGTTTAAAAATGCCCATTTTAAATAATTAAATCCGTATAATATGAGGTTTTTTTAACAATTGAAAAAGGCAAAATTTAATTCATCCCGATTTAAAATCGGTGAAAATCAAAGAAAGCGGCCGTCTTAACTCCTCGGCTGGAGGGCTGGGGTAAGGATTGCAACTGGGGTAGTGTTGAGTAAATATGATATCAAACAACTATTCTTATTTCTACCATAAGAGACTTGATAACCAGACAACATACATATAAAAATGGAAAAGGCCCAATAAACGGGCAAACATATCAAAGATTTTTGTCCTCACTCTTGTTTCTTACATGTTTGGACAAACATTTACTCTCCTCAGATTGATTGCCAGAACTTGGAAATGTTCGTATTGGACCTTACGGTGCGAATGCCAAGCAGTACTCTTCCGGCAACCAAATCAAGATCAAACAACGCGCATGTCCGATATTTAAAATATAATTTGGCAACAATTTACGCATCGCACTATCTATCTATCTATCTATCTATCTATCTATCTCTCTCTCTCTCTCTCTCTATATATATATATATATATATATATATATATATATATATATATAGAGAGAGAGAGAGAGAGAGGGAGAGAGAGGTGGCGAAGGAGAGAGACTGATACACTCCTTCATAAATTATTATGAAGATATTCCTAACGAATACATCTTATTACGCTGATATATAGTTTCCATAACCTCTCTTCCATTTCATTTCTAAGAAATAACTTCTACTTATAGTATTTATTTACTTATAGACACATTGCTTTTAGTAATTTTTAATTTTCCGGGATTTAATTCCTGCTTTCTTTTCACATCCCACTTAATGTAGAGTCGCTGCTACAGCATGTCTGGGTTTAAGTGATTAGTGTGTATAAATTGGTTGGTGCTAAGAAGTAATCTCCATTGAAACGAATGTTTTAACCCGGCAGATTTTCTTGTTAACTCCTCTGTAAACGAGCTGTCACCTTCTGACACGGCGACTTCCTTTCTGTGTGGTCGAACTTAAAATAGCCTCGCCAATAAATGGATTGCTTTTGGCCTGTCCATTGTCTGTCCGAGATAACTACGCCAATTTTAACCATTTTCGTTTTTATTTCTTTTTTTTTTAACATGATGGGGATGACGAGAACGTATCTGAGATTCAACAACAACAACAACAACAGCAACAATAAAAACAATAACAATAATAATAATAATAACAATAATAATAATAATAATAATAAATATTATTATTATTATTATTCTTTTCTGTGTACCAATTTAATACGGGTAGAGTTAATGGTGTTACTCTGCTGAGTCTTTTATTTATTTAATCTTTATTCTCAAATGCTTTCGGTTCCAGGTCATCATGCTAAGAATAATTTTAAAGATAATGGAAATAGTTTTGCTATTGTTTATACATTTCTTTCCAGAATTGTTGTTCGACAATTTTTCAGTCCCATTTGAAAAAATATTGTTTTTCAATTGTAACTTTATTTCTATAGATATCACATTTTCTTCATACGTGTTTTTAGTTTACAGAAATGCTTTTCATTTTTGTCCTATTTCCTTTTCAAATTTATTGCAAAAAATAAAATTATTTGTATGATTGTATAATTTTGGGTTTGTTTTTGTTTGTTCTTTTTTAATTTTATTTTGCTTTCACTTTTTATATTTCCGGTTTTTCTATCTTATTCGTTTTAGCGTATTCTTTCCTGTTTTTTCTTTCTTTCTTTACTTATTTATTTATTTCTGATTTATATGGTTTAATACTTCCAGCTTCGGACATCATTCTACCTGTTTTTCTTTTTCTCTCTTTCTTTCTTTCTTTCTTTATTTCTTTCATGCTAATTTATGTGGTTTAATACTTCCAGATTTAAAACCGTTTAATTATTTCTAACTTATGTGGTTTAATACTCCCAAATTCGAACATCGTTTTTCTGTCTGTCTGTCTGTCTGTCTGTCTTTCTGTCTTTCTTTCTTTCTTTCTTTCTTTCTTTCTTTCTTTCTTTCTGTCTTTCTTTCCTTCTTTCTTTTTTCTTTCTTTCTTTCTTTATTTCTTCTTTATTTATAATTTCTGTTGTCTAATACTTCCAAATTCGAAAATCGTTCTTTTTTTCTTTTGCGCTACATATTCAATGCGTCATCATTGGTGAAACTTTCAATTCATTCATTAATTAATCTATTCTTTATTTTTACAGTTTGTCATGTTTTATTTTGTAATCATCCATTTCTCTGTTCCTTCTTTTATTCTTTCGTTCTTTCAGTTCCTTTCTTCCTTTAATTCTTTATTTTTTTCTTTTGAATTTACTTGGACATGTGCTACCAAATTTGAAATTCATTCCTTATTTGTTCACTACCATTTTATTTCTTATTTATATTTACGTATTTTTATTACTATATAGAGGATTATATGCAAAACATCATGCGACATATTAACAATGACATTAATTTCCACTCTCTCTGCAATCGCATTCCTCTTTTCCCTATATGTCGTCCAACTCAATCATTCCTCCCACTCTTTTCCACATTTGTCGTGTCTCTCATTTCACTCTATAAGACTTAACCTTTTTTTTCTTTCCTCACTTTCTTTTGCGTTCTAATCTCTTCCCCAATGTATTTTTTTTTATCTTTTGCGTCACTTTCCACTTCTCAAATTTCTCATCTACGAAGCAATTCCACTTTGTTATTTAATTTCTATTTTGTCTTATCTAACTTTTTTTTTCCGTTTTCTCTTCCTCTCTTTCCCCTCCATTTTTGCATAATTTTAATTTTTGCATTTTCTCTTTTGCATTTTCTCACTCCTATTTTATAACATAGTTTTTTTTCCCTCTTCTTATCGAGTTTACTTACTTTAACTTCCTACGGTCTTTTTGTCATGTCATACATTTTTCAATTTCCACTATCTTATTCATATTTCGCTTTACTTCATTCATTCTTTCTTTGTTTCTAATTCTCCTAAGTAATAGTATTGCATTCCGGAATGAAATTCTGTACCAATAAATAACAAACGTCAAGAATGAATATAGGAAAATAATGTATTAACGTAATAATACAAACTGGTAATGCAGGTTAGTAGTTCCAAGAATACGGGTTAGTAGCAAAATATCTATACACTCTTTGGTATTGAAGTATCGCTGTATGACTTCTTACTGAGTCTACGTTCTTGCTCACGGGACTCTTGCTCGCTTCGTCCTTTCTGTCTGTCTGTTACCTTCACCCTCTGTTGCTCTTGTCTCTCGGGTTTTCACGTAGCAGTAGTATATGTATATACTGGGTGAGTCCATTTGTGTAAAAAGGGGAGGACCCCTCAACAGTAATTATTCCTCACTTCACATGTACTGTTAACACATTTTATTCTGCAGTATTTTGTTTTTAATTTTATTCCACTCTTTCTCCTATATCTTTCTTTGCTAAATTCGTTAAAGTTTCTCTTTATTAATTGCTTCAATTTATTCTCCATTTCCTTCTTTTTTTCTCTTCTTTCTTCTCAACTTTTCTTCTCCTCCTATTTTCCTCTGTCTACTTTTTTTCATTCATTTCTTTTTCTCATCTTCTCCACTGCCTATTCCATTTCATTTTCACGTGATATCTTCCTTTATTTTCAGTTTCAGTTTCGCTCTAACAAATCACGCTGTTCCCCACTGATAGCCATAAAAATGAAGATTGTAGAGAAATCTTGAGGTTCTCATTCCAGATGTAGTTTTTGTTTTTAATCCGTCAGATTCATTTTGCTTTTTCTTGCTTCGTTAAATATGTTATTGCATTTGTTTTTGATTCAGTTTAGATTTTAATACTGTTTTTTTTTCTTAATTACGTTATATCTCATCATTTTTATCACCAGTAAAAACTTTCTATCAAGACGAATATATTATTTTCCCCACCTTTACTTTAATTTATCAATATATTCACAATTCTTTTCTTTTGTCTTCTTTATTAAATGATTACACTGTTTTGTTCTTTAACATTTGTCCCTAAAGTTTTCATTTGCTCATAATACTATTCGATCTATCTATCTATCTATCTATCTATCTATCTATCTATCTATCTAAATTTCATTCTTCTTGTTCTTCTTCTCCTCACCCCCACCCCACCCTTTGCATAACGAATTGTTCACATTTTTATAACATGTCGTGGTCTTAGTCATCATTATCATCACCACCACCACCACCACCACCACCAACACCATCACCATCATCATCATATTCTTCTTCTTCTTCTTCTTCTTGCAATCTTCCTTTCAATAATACTTCGTTTGCTTATTTTCATCACATCCTCATAAACTCGCCATCGTAATCCTCCTCCTCATCATCATCATCATCATCTTTTTCTTCTTCTTCTCGCAATCTTCCTTTGCATAATTCTTCGTTTGCTTGTTTTTATCACATTCTCATAAACTCGCCATCATAATCATCATCATCGTCGTCGTCGAGGTTTCTTCTTCTTCTTCTTCTTCTTCTTCTTCTTCTTATTATTATTATTATTATTATTATTATTATTATTATTAGCCTTTTATATCTCTCCCCCATGTGTAACAATTCATTATCTACCCCCATCATCATCATCATCATCATCACCAATAAGAATACTTTTTCTCAAACGTGCAATTCCCTATTTCCTCATACTTTCACCCTCTCTCACCTGTAACTATATATGTGTGTGTGTATATGTGCGTGTGCAACACTACATTGGATTCTACCTCCCTTGTCATGTATAATATCACAGTTGCAGTAAATTAGATATTGTTTGTTCTGTTTGCATCTTCATTATTTGCCAAATTAAACTAGTTGAGTAATTACATAGCTAAATGCCAGCACTACATTGTTTGCAAGCCTGATATTTGACTATGAGTACAATTATATTTTCTGTCTTCCCCATATACCGAATTATTCTGTCATTGTAGTTGACCAATCTAAATTCACTTGATTAATATCCTCAGTAATTTTATTGGCTTTATATTTCTCAATTTAGTTCAATTTTATTTTTACTTATTTGCCACTATCTGTCTACTTAGATTTTGCTTATGAATTTCTCCCGGAATAATTTGTTTCTCTATTTGACTTCCTTCATCGTCTTCTCCTATAGTGTTATTAACTACCTCATTAATATAATTATCTTTATCTTCATGTTCCACTCGTCTTCTAAAGAATCTTTCTTCAAGCAATAATAGTTGTCTCCCTTTACCTATATGCATGTCCGTCTAGCATTCAAAATATTATTTCTGCGTTGTCTTCCTTACTATTTCATATTAAGATTTTTTTTTCCTTTCCCTGTTTATCAACAGATCTTCATCCTACCTCTGTAATATTCCCCTGTTTTTCATCCACAATTCCCTGCTTTCTACGATATCTTTTCCCCCTTTTTATAACATCCTTCAAGATCTTCTCGTCTACTTTCTTTATTTTATTCAATGTCCTTCTCTTCCTGTCCCTTAAGTTCATTGTCTTCTTTACTATTCTTTCTTCTCTCTTTACTGCCACTAATCTTATTCTGTTTTCCTCATGATTTTATTATTTCTTCTCTTCACTCTTCCTCATCCTACACCAAATTGCCTCGCTTACCTCTCCAATATTTCACTTTTCCCTTTTTACTTGTTTCCATCTACTTTTACTCTTCACTATGGCCGTTCTACCATTTCTTCTAATTATGCTATTTTCCTTTCGCCCATTTCACGTCCTCCATTTATACTTCTGTTTGCACCTATCATCCACTTCCGCTCACGTACCTCCGAGGTTTCGAAATTCCATTACTGTCATACTTTTTACTTTATCTTTTTGTTTTCGCTATTTGCTAAACAAAATTCTTGTAATGTCGACATCATGACCTCACTCAAAAACCATATGCATTTATGAATGTATTAATACCCATTTGCAAAATAACCTGTTTAAATATGGTGCCGGTTATACCAACAGTGACAAATCGATTGATTGGTGAAACGCATTGGACTTTACACAAAGCCGCTGTTTTTTTCTTCTTTTTTTTATAAAATATGATCTCTAAAATAATGAAACTATCACATCTATCGAATACTATGCGATTCTTTCCTCATGACAGACACAAAGAAAAGATGAACTCGCCATGGACCGAATGAAACTGCCGGGATTAGTCTGTAAAATATATGACACCAACTGAATGGAGATTATGTATTCATGAAATGGAAACAAGGAATCAGGAAATATATTTTAACTGTTGCGAACTCTTTAAGAAATGTCTCTTGCAGGATCGTTACTCTGAATTCATGATAGTTTGCATTCGTTAAAATCGAGATCTGTGTAAATGGCGTCTTCAAATTCACCTGTTCCCGCATTATTAAAAAAGGTATGGCATCACATTATACAATTCGCTGTCTCTTTAGACTCTGAAGGAGAAAATGCTATAAGCATTACGAGAAATCTAATAACTGCTTACGTTTTGTCTTCTATGCGCAGTATCACATTTAAATTTCAGGACATATGTAATCATAGCTCTCCATAATTTACTGTCAATTTTATCTCTTAGTAAACTATGACTCTTTGCTATACGTCCTAATCCTTTTTTTTTGCCAATCTTTTACACAATTTCATTAGTTACCTTATACGTTGCTTTCTTCTGTTCATCCTGCCCTCACTATGAATGCCAAATATCACAAACCTAAATTTCCACATTATGTACCCTAGAAATTTCAAATCTCTTTCTGTTGTTAAGTATAATAGTAATTGCTGCTTCTTTCTTTCACTAAAACTTAGTCTTTACTCACGTGTTCACGTGTTCTATTCTTCTATAGAACCAGGATTATATTCCCTCCTTGTTCTTATTCCTCTGTGAGGCGATTGTCCATCCTTCACTATCATATACAAGGACTGATATTACATAACAGTTCAGTAAAATTTTCTTTGTTTCTAATAGAATTTTCCTGTTACTTTGCAAATCTTTTGGAAGTCATCTTGAATTACAATAATTCCTCTTCGTATTTTAGTATCGCATTTTCATTCCTCTGTTAAAATATTTTGTGGATAATTAAATTTTTTGGACTCGTATAATAAGCTTAAAAATTATTGACGTTTTCACTTATTCAAATGCATATTATTGTTAGTTTTTTTTTTTAATATTGTTTTCTATTTGATAATATTATTTCAGTCGATATATCGAAGCTACAGACTGTTATATTTATCTCTACTAAGTTTTGGAAAGGTTTCCTTAATACTGTCATATCATTTTGTACAGTTTCGTTTTGCTTCTAATTACTCACGTTCATAAAATCATACTTTTCGTTTGTTACGCGATGATGCAGAAAATTATATAACCTTATTCAAGATTTTGAAGGAAATCTAGTTTTATATCCATGGTTAGATCAAATACCAAGAAAGAGGATAATAGTCAAATGAAGAAAGATTGTACAGCTACGAATTATATAATTGTTATTGTAATATAACAATTTTCAAAAAATTTATAGCCTCTATACCTGAACATGTTTATGTATTTTTACTCTATGAATTGAATATTTTATATTTTATGTTAGGTTTTAGAATGGAATTAAAATAAAGGAGTAATAGGGTAGTGGTTTTCAAATTATTACGGTTATAGCAGATCTCCCAAAAATGTCTACCAGACGCCATATTGTAGAAAATATTACTTTTAGCGATTCAAGTTTTTTACACTAATGCATTAAGGGGATGATTTCTTTCATCTCATTTCTCCGTGTTATTTTCGAGACGCTCTAATTTTATATTCTTCTATTAGTCATCAATCAACATAATTGGAAAATAATGACCAATCCAAAGGCGATATTTGAATACTACTACCTGATCCATAATCGTGGGAACACCGGTCCCACCTCGCGTTGCAGCGTATTTCCCTGTTTATTTACAAAAAAAAAAAAAAAAAAACCCTCCCGGCAGTCATATGCCTTTCTAATCACTACTATGCAATTATTTTGTTTGTTACTATGGGTTAATAGTTTTAGATAAATATATATGAATATTTTATATAATATAATTTTCGTAAACATTTTATCAATACTTATTTCTTTCTATTTATTGCAATTATCATATCATTATGCCAAAGTCATAAATTAATTGTGGTAATATTCGTGTTCTGTGATTGCAAATGAAACCCATTATCCGTAGAATAGTTTCTATTTTATAGTGTCTCGCTACGTATATTCGTATATTATTCATGTTATAAAATTTCCACGAAAGAAAATTACTTACTGTTACTGAGATATTCTCTACGCAACTCAAGGATAGTTCATATATAACTTACGAAATTGTTTTACGGTCTGATAAAAGGCATATACACTGCGTTTCAAATTATTAACGAGGTGACTTTTTTTTTACTTTCTCCAAAAACTACCAGTCGTTATTTAACGAAAGTTACAGTATAAAGGAATAGGTATATACGAAGGCTGTATAAAAAAAACTGCATTGTTCTGCAAAAGAAGATACAAATGGTGGCCATTTGCAATATTAACAACATACAGAAGTGTTGCAGTCTATAAACGAGTGCCATTATAATCGAGCAATTATGGGTCTCAAATATGACTTGACCTTTTTGGAGAAAGTTCATCTGAACTTTCCAAAGGAAAATCTACATTGGAAGTATCCAAAATAATTGGAAGATATGAAACTATGAAAATATTTGTTGTAGCTCCTACTAAGGTATGTAAGATGGCCGATATGAGTCAATCGAGGCTTGTTTCCCGCGGTTCTTTGTCACGAATAAAAAGTGAAGCTGTATCTAAGCCAGGCCTGAACAATGGAACGCTTTTGAGGAGCAATGGAGAAGCAACAGTGTCCAGAATTACTAGGTATCGTCTCCTGAAAAACGTTGCGACATCAGTGAGTCCAGTGACAAAGGATGTTTACCTTTTCATGTCTAGGGTTAACCGCTATCTATTCTGCATAGCGCCAAAGTCTTAATTTCTTAAACTTTTTATGTTCATACTACAACACACAGTAACACTTTTAGACCTTGTGTTAGAGGAAGATTAGTTTTTAAAATGTTAATAAAAAAATGAGTAAAAGGATGATGGATGTCATAGGATAGTGCAGATTAAGCCAAACATAAATAAATACTTTATTCAATTGTAAGATGTATTATATATATATATATATATATATATATATATATATATATATATATATATATATATATATATATGTGTGTGTGTGTGTGTGTGTGTGTGTGTGTGTGTGTGTGTGTGTGTATATTTTATATTTCCTTATATTTAATTAGATACAGTTATGAGTTTAAAAATATATTTCCGAAGTATGTTAGCTTGTGTAACCCCCCACAGCCAAAAAATATCATTAATATTCGTAAAAAGGATAGGGTTTTAATTGCTGAAATTCTTTTGCGTATTTTTTTTAATTCCATCAACCAACTTTTTGCTAATACTAATTTTATTATAATTCAATTATAATTTTAAAAAAATACGCTCTTAAGTAGGCGCCAAAGGAGGTCTTCAGTGATGTAATTTGACTTGGTCCATCAGGGAGTTGCGGGTCTTTCAACATGATACTCCCTATCACCAAGTCGAACAAATCAGGTTAAGATCAATCCCTGACCTCACTTTGCAATAACAGCTACTCTAGCCTTTTTAATGAATTACACGAAGAAAGACCACGTTTTCATCACACCCGATTTGATGTTTGTAACAATCTATCCGCCGAGCGAACTATATTTTAAATGGTTCAACGTGGGGACAGCTTTATTTTTTTTTTTTTTTGGTGGTTAACAGTTTCAAAACCGAAGAGGTAATCTAACGTTCCTAAATTTAATCCTTTTTTTCCTAAGTATGCTTTGATGTCTTACTCCAAATATTTGCCGTTTTGAATTTATTTGCAATTTTTTTTTTGGGGGGGGGCTTAATCTCACCTCTACTGTCACATTTTTTATCGTTTAGCCTGATTCTTAACATCATTACAGGTCAGTTAACTTTAAATGGATGTATTCACAAGATGAAAATAATCGTCCATAAACATGACGTATGTTTTGACTGTACACAAAAAATAAAACTTAATAAACAAAACTCCATTATATTCCTTAAAATTGATTTAAAACTATTTACAAATTTAGAATCGGTTAAAATACAATAACATAAGAAATACTCTTGAAATTTTTTAATGAGTGAAATTCTTTTGCTTATTTTTTTAAATTCAATCAACATTGTCTTGCTAATACAAATTTTATTATAAAGAATTTTCTATAATAAAACCTGTTGTGGTGTATAAAGACTGTAGAATCCAACA
>CAHIKZ030005269.1:1630000-1640000 GCA_903632075.3 Acanthosepion pharaonis | reverse complement strand
AATTTTTGAATAATAATTATATATATATATATATATATATATATATATATATATATATATATATATTCCACTCACAATGCTTGCTTGGATGAACGGGTGATACTGTTTTCAAGCACTTTCTAAAGGTAACGCCCGCAGGGATTGCGCACTCCATACCGATTACACCAGGAAGTCTACTTTCTGAAAAATCAACCGTGGTGAGATACGAACCAGGGTTTCATGGTCAGAAAGCGAACGTTCTAACGACACGGCCACGCGCCATGGGTAGACGGAACTCTTGGGGATCATCGATAGCTGTGATAGCACGAACTGACAAGTAATCGTGACCGAGGATTTGTTCATATTGTTGATCACGCTAAATAACATGCTCTTTCCCAGAAAATGTAACTAAGGTCTACTCATCTCGTTGCAGTATAAACCACACGTTGGCTCTGTGGGTGTTGAACAAATACAAAATGTGCCTGAGCGCGCGTCTAAAATAGAGATTTCCTAACCGTCCTAATAGACGGGTATCCTCGAATATGAGTGGTCAGTTAATATACATACATATATATATATATATATATATATATATATATATATATATACAAAACACAACAAAAATTGTGTCGTTAGGAAGGAAGAAATAGAATCCGTCCCGGAGTTATTAGAGCACCACCACATTTGCAGTATTTGTGGAAGATAGTTTAGCCAGTTAGATGAGCTAATACCAAAGAGGTCACGTGGAAACTACAGTGAATGCAACTGTACGAGAATGACGTACCGGTTACATACGCAAGTTTGTAACAAGGTTTGTAAATCCGTTGCGGGACTCAAACGTCACATGACTATACACAAGCAAGTTTCAAACATAGATAACACAGAAAATCTTTACGATTGACATGTGCGTAAGACAGGTTTTAAACGTGAAGCTGGACTTAAGAATCACTTATGGGTCCATAGAAGAGCGTTGGCTCTGTTATAAATGAAAAATCACCAAATTAGGTTAAGGTCTTCTACAACAATTAAGTAAGAATCATTACAAAAAAAAATTAGAATTATTAAATTTAGAAATCCAAAGATACTGTTAAACCAAATGAATGAACTATTTCCTAAATACTGTCATCGTAATAGATTTAAACTTATCTATATCCTTAACGATCTTGCATGAATTGACATCCTTTGAAAATTACCTGTGAATTCGAGGTCCTCTTCCTTCCTGACGCAACTTGAATGAACTGTTATTCTTTTATAACTACATGAGCTGCTGTCTTTGACAATTACATTGTATATTCCGATTCTCCTCTTTTCGTTATATATCCTTCCCAAATTTCTCTTCTGATACAATGTACAAAAATATCTTTTTTCTCTCACTACATTACTATAATTACTTGGTGACTATCAATAATATCATCAATATTACACTTATTGACATTATCTTTCCTTTTTTTCTAAACCTTAAGATATCTTTATTACATTATCCTGAATTATTCTTTACATATAAGTATTATAATTTCTCTACAATATTATATATTAATAACAATATACCTTAATATAACATTTGCGTTAGTTTGTTATTATGTAAGAATATATAATTATGTTTCAAAAGGTCTATTTCATATATTGGTTTATATATATTTTTTATATTTCTTTTATTATTTATTCTCAGTCAATTGGATGACTCATTTTAATTATTTAGTTACGTTTTAATATTATGCGGCTTTTTGATATTTTATGTTGTGCATATGTTAATATATTGATAAGTGGTATTCAAGTATTTTATATTAATGTATATCATAATATAAGGCTTGATGCATCTGAATATTTAACTTAGGATAAATTTTAAGACGTTTAGATATATTTTTGGTTTATTTTTGTTCTATATTAATTTTTTTTTCAGTTAAGGTTTTTTGTGATAATTTTATTTATTTAAAACTTTTGTTACTATTAATTAATTAATTAATATATCTATATATTATTCTGTCATATAGTATTATCTATTTATGCTAAAGGCATCTTTTTTTCCTTAATCTTGGGGCAGTTTTCATTCATTCTTTCCAACTTTGAATGTTTTTTATATCATATTATATATTAAATTACAAATATATTTTTTCATTGTGGACGGGTATTAATACCGTCCACAATAAAAAAAGTATATTTGAAACTTAATTTTATATATATATATAGAAAAAATATTTGAAACTTAATTTTATATATATATAAAAACTTATTATATATATATATATATATATATATATATATATATATATATATATATATATATATATATATTAATCTGGATGTATTAATCTTATAATGATTATTTTCCCACCCTGCATTATGTTATTTTTTTTATATTTTCCTTAATATTTTTTCTGATATATTTGTTAATTTAACACTCTTTAATTCTGAATTCTCTCTCTTTCATATTTTTGGGTTTATCTCTTATTTTATATAATATTTCATTTATTTCTAAAAGTTCATTTGATCTATCTACTATCTATTTATAGTGGGTAAATTAAATAAGTCATCTCTTTCTCTCCTTTCCTTCTCTTTCTCTCTTCATTTTCCACATATCAAGAATTACACTACATCCTGTTTGTTTGCCACCTTACCTTTCTTTTTATTCATTTTCTTTTTTTCCATGTTTTCAAACCTTTCTTTCCTCAACTCTTTTTCTGTTTTTTTTTTTCTCTTTTATTTCAAAAAATTATCATCAATTTACTGTTTGAAAAATCCTACAAATTTAATTTTATTAGGTGAAAATGGTAATTTACATAATAGTATCTTAACACTTTTTGTAAAAATTTATTTATTTCCATATTGGATCAAGTTCTTTTATTATGTGTGGAAAATAATCTCGCCTAAATGTTCGCCACACATGGCCGTGTATATGTTTGCGCGTGTGCGCGTGCGTATGTGTATAAAGTAGTAATAAACTATTATTATTATTGCTTCAAAATTTATTGTTGTTGGATACCCGTATGGGAGTAGACGCTCAATTTAATTTTAAAGAGTACTTATTTCGGCTGCTGGTCTGGGAACGCGAGAAAACTTATTAAAGTAAATGCGCCTTGCAGGAGAAAAAATGATTGAAAAGTCCAGTTTCAGAATCAAGCAAGATAATATTTACCATTAAAAGACACTCACTCGAAATTCGTATTTGTTCCGTTTCTGTATCCGAACTATAAACAATAAAATTTCTAAAGAATTAATAGATTTTCCTACCGGAGGCACATATATTTTAGTAAGTTTTTCTCGCGGGTGCAGCCAGGTAAACGAAATGAATAGTTTTTAAAATAAAACGGAGCGTGTACTCAAAATACGAGTATCTCCTAAAAATAAGTACATGATGTGCTTGGTATAACGCTGAATTCGTATGAGAGAATGTCTTCATGTTGAGATCATTACACAAATCACCAAGAATATTGTGAAATTGATATTATTACCGAGAATAATTAACGATGCAACACTACTACAAACACTTTATTCATATGAAGTTTCGACTAAATTGCAATTTCAACGCACACGCACACAAATACATACACACATATGAGAGATACAGGGGTTGGACAAAATGATTGGAACAGTTGCAAATTCCACTCCTATATTTTAAAACGTATTATATAAAGAACTTTAACTAAAACTTCGTAATTTCAGGTTATATCTATTGTAAATACGTTTATTTATCTAATTTACTGTCTTTGTCTTATTTATTTTTAGAATTGAGTAAAATTTAAAGTAAATGCGTGACCTCTCTGAGTTCGAAAAAGAGCAAATTATTGGGGCTCGCATAGCAGGAGCCTCGATTACTAAGGTTGCTGAATTGTTTGATCTTTCAAGAGATTTAATATCAAGAACTATGGAGCAATTCAAGAAACTTCTAGCAACCGTAGCATTTCGGGCGGAACTTGCAAGCTTACTGACAGGGTCCGAAAAGCATTAAAACGCAATGTGGAAAAAATAATCGGACTACTGCGGTCAAAGTGACTGCTGAGTTGAATAATCATCTGAATAGTCCAATTTCTACTAAAACTATTCGTCGTTGAGTTCCATAAGTCTGAATATCATGGAAGAGCCACCGTAAGGAAACCTCTTCTCTCCCCTCGCAACATTCAGAGGAGGTTGAAGTGGTGCAGAGATCACAATGCCTGGTCTGCAGACCAGGGAAGTATGTTATATTCGCAGACGACTCCAGTTTTTCTCTTTTTTCCAAATTCAGAGCGAGATTATGTGTGTCGGCAGCCCAAGGAAGCTTAAAACGCTGATTGCCCTCTTCCAACTATGAATCATGGATGTGGATCAGTGATAGAAAATTCTCGGTCCAATAGTTGCCCTTCATTCTGACGTCACCCTGGTCCTGCTCCTGTGCTATCCTGTGACGATCTAAACCTTGGCTGGTTCGGATAGAAATCTGATTAGATTCGATATCAGCCTTGTTGTTCCTAGCTCGCTTACAACTTCTTGTCACCGAAGTAACTGCTTTGATTTCTAGTCTAACCTACCCATGTTGTGATTTGATCTTAGGTTGCTCAACTGCAACTCAACTCTGTGATTCCAACTGTGACTCTGAACTGTCATTTACTCTGGGGACGTTCGTTTATATGGACGCCGACCAAAACCGGGTGGGGGCCTGTCGTGGTTTGGGTCCCTCGATAACTCCAAATCCGCAATAAGGATTTTCTTTGTTTTCGGACAGGAAAATCCATCACTTGACATTTTTGGAAGTCAATTACTTTCTGTTTTAGAGTGGTTCTTAAGGAAATTGTCCTCCTAAATTCTTCCTTTCTCATATTGGTATCTCACACCAATCCCCTCAGAGGGCGTCAACAGGTTTCCCTTCTTTCTCATATGTTTACCTTCGCACATCACTCACGCCGCCATTCAGCCATTGAGCGCTCGGCAGTGTGGGTGTGGCTAGACTGGCCTCAGTTTACAATTATCACTCAAAGAAAAAAATATATTCCCTTTTTTTTCTTTTGCATCGGCCAGAATTCTTATAAATCTTACCAATACCAAGATAAGCAATATATAGTGCAACGCAGGAAAAATAAAAGTAAAACTAAAGAAAAAGCGTTATCAAATTCCAAAGTTTAAGCGAATTGTAATGTACAAGGTAAATTATGCTTACAATTTACTGTTAATTCACTTCTTTGACTTAATAATGTCAAAAACTCTGATGATTTCATTGTGAGAAAATAAAGCAGACTTCATATAAAAATCTACATGTCTTGCCGCTTTTAAAATGTTTCCTTTCACCTTAGGAGTCGTATTATCATCTTTTAATTTCCATAAAATATTTAGAAAGTGATGTATTATTTTGTAAGCAGTATTAGTGAAGGACAAGATATTTTGATAACACCTAGAGTGAAAATATTTCTTAGTAGATAGAGAATTTTTCAGCCGCCGGATTCCATATTGTAGAGACAGTACAGAGATTAACAAGAGATTTAGTTAAACCTTTGTTTAGGAATGGACATTGTTCAGCATTTCTAAAATTATATTGGCCAATACCATTAATAATATTTATCTTGGAATGTGTATTATGATCCAGATTATTAAATTGATTTCAAATTTTAATTTTGTGTAACTTTATAATCTTCTCAAAATTATTTGTGTAGCTAAAACTTAGTTTTAATATTTCTGTTAAATATTTTGGTAAGATTATTGCTTTTAGAAAAATGTTTATCAGTCAAATAAAAGAACTTCTGGCCTAGCTTAGTAGAGACTAAATGATTAAATGTGGGGGTGTACCAAATGATCTTATTTCTATTTCTTTTATGTGGACATCGATCATCATATTTTTTAAACTTGATTTCAGCGTACTTATAACCACTATTCTTTAAAACTTTATTATAAACACCGCTATATTTATCAAACCCACCTTTTTCCTATGAGTGGGTGTCAATCCTACGTTCTACAGCCCAAGGAATATGTTTGATTACAGATGGAAGGTGGTTAGAATAGGGGTGAATAAAAAATGGGCTGGCATTAATTTTCATATAAAGTTGAAATACATCATTACTGAAATCTAACATAATATCAAGAAAATGTACCTGTTTAACATTAGTAGTTATCTTAACGTTAATATTTAAAATTTTTAATTTCTATAAATCATTTTTCTTCATTTATCTAACATAAATTTAGTGGGATCTTATACAACCATAAGTCCATCATCTCTATATTATCAACATTGATACCTTCATAGGCAGAGACGTTATATAAATTAAATAAATCCATCAGATCAGAAGACACTGCAGAATCTAATGATCCCCTTGAAAAGTAATCATCAGAGATCTTAATCCACTGTTCTTTATGTGAATGATAACTGATCTTCGACAGTTCATTATTACATTTGTCTATTCGCTGGAGACGTTAGAATATTCTTTGGCAGTTTCCAAAGTCAAAGCCTTTGTTTATTTTTTTATTTAAAAAGAACTGTAGTATTTTGCTTTTAAATATAAATAAGTCGTTCACTTATCAGTAATTTTCATTCGCCTGATGAGATGCATTGATATGCATTGGAACACGACAGGAAATATCTAGCGATTTTTACATGTTTTCGGTGTAGTATCATTATATATATATATATATATATATATATATATATATATATATATATATATATATAGTGCTTTTCAAAAGTCAGGGAACCGCAAAAATGATATTTAAAAAAATGGTCACTTTCTGATGATGATCAACAATTTTTTTATATTCATTAAGGAAAACATTTATTAAATCAGTTACAACTTTCAAAAGTGTTTATCAAGCTGGAATATAAATATCAATTAAAAAATTATGATGTGCAAAACTAAGTGAATCCTTACACTTAATACTTAAATTCAGAGACAACAATATTTAATTGAAATAACTGAATAAAACGGAAAATCCCCTTAGTTTTTCCACTCCTATGCTGTTGCAAATGCCATAGCTGAATCCACAAAATGTTCAGATGATGTCATCACATTTTCTACGTATTTAGAAAAGTATGAGCAAATTTCAGAGAATGGAATCATGTGAGTTGTGAGATTTAACTATAAATATATATTTGAAAATGTTAGTAGTTGTTACCAGTTAAAAAAAAGACTATGAAAATTTAAAGGAAGAATTGAAAAAAAATTTGACTGTTGTTCTGTCGAATGAAATGGCTCGTTCTTTAAAAGTCAAAGTTAAATTGCAAGTGAAAAAAATTGTGGATGTCATTAGACCGAAAGTTAATGTAACGTTTGCAGCATTAGATCAAGGCAACCAGAATTAGACAGATTTAAAAAAATAGATGCAACTGAAAAAAAAAATGACCAATCAAAATGTGCAGCATCATCATTGTGTGTAAAGTGAAAAAAATAATATAATCTTTGCGTTGATTTTTCAACAGGGTTAAACAAATGTTTAGAATTGTATAATTACCCATTACCAAGTCCACGGGAAATTATTGCGAATTTGAACGTTGCAAAAAGTTTTTTTCGAAGCTGGATCATTCTGAAGCGTATTTGAAAATATAGGTCAAGAAGAATGTACAGAGTTTATAACTATAAATACGCGGAATGAGTTTTATAAGTTTAATCGACTTCGATTTTGGGATAAAATGGCTCCAGCTATATTCCAACAAGCTATGGATACTATGCTTGCAGATTATGATTTCGCTGTTTCTTATCTGTATGATATATTAATGTTAAGTTCATCTAAGGGACAACATGCTGTTCATGTTGAAAAAAATACGAGAATATGGGTTCAAACTCAGCGAGGAGAAGTGTGAATTTCTTTTGCTTAAAATCAAATACTTAGGACAAATTATTGACAAAAATGGTCGTCAATGAGATCCGTCGAAGGAAAGTGCAAGTACAAAATGAGTCAATGGAAGTCCATTGGTGTCAGTCGAGGAGAATTTCTCGTGACGTCACTGCGCATAGCTTATGCAAGACAATTTTATAACCGCTAGGAGCGAGTTGACCTGTGAATGTCAGATATCCCAGGTCCTCTTTACACATTATGTGTCCTAGAAATTTTAACTGCCTCTTTCTGATTCTTGGTATAAGCGTCTTTCTTTTTTGTTAATCTCCCTTAACTTTTTCTCGTTATTCATATATTATTTCCATAGGGTTCTTAACAGTCTTCTCTGAAACCAGATTTATATCGTCGCATATCTCTCCTTTCTCTGTGCAGATGTTATCTACAATTCACTGAAATAAACCAGGAATCTGATATTACGCAATATTTTAGAACTATTTTTTATAACAAGATTGTTCTGTTTCTCTGTCTGTTTTTTGGCAGGCATATGATACTATTCCAGTCCACCTTCGGATCTCTGCCCTATGTCAGAATATTTCCTAGATATTAAAATTTCATCCATCCTTAATTTCGACATTCGCATATTCGTATTTCGTATCCTGAGTTGTTACTTTTAATGACTTCCACAAATTATGTCTACTTTCTTCCCGCTTTCTCTTCGGTATGACTTATGTAATGTTTGAATCAGCTTGGTGAGAAGACACATCGTTGTTTTACGTCCCTTTCTATTTTTGCGTATATAGTTAAATACTTTCCAAGACACATTTAGGAGGTTTGTCTTCTAGTATAAGCTCTGGATTATTCTGATATCTTCCAAAATTGGTCAGGCATATCTAGCAATTTACCAATTTTTAATTTAGTCTCGTATCAAAAAATTTAGAATAATCTTTGATGCATACATACATAAGCCGTTTTGCTCTTTCTAATATCATTCTGAGCTCAAATATAGCATTCGCAGTTTCATTTCCTTTAAGAAACTGCTCAGTTTTTGTCGTATTCTTCTCCACGATCTATTCATTAGAATACGGATAAGTTTTTTTTTTGTTTTTTGGGGTTTTTTTTTTATGTGGCTCATTACACATATTGCCCAATACTATATAAATAAACACACGTAATATATAGATTAATGTCAAGATATGCTTTGCCCTTTTATGTCAACATATATATAAAATATTGTAATGTTATCATCAATAAATGTATATAAATGTTTGCTTGGCTTTTCTACAAACATTAAAAATTAAGCTTTCTCTATTTACTTCTGATTAACTAAAATAAATGAGTTGTGCATCGAAATGAAAGGTCGGATTCTTTTGGAGGAGAACCATCTTTGTTTATCTTTTGCTTGATTCACAAATCAATAACAGTTTTGTTTCCATGAGAAGTAGGAACTCTGGCCAAATATAAATATTTATAGTCGAATCGCTTATCTTTTATTGGCTTCTTTTCTTACATATCCGTTTCCTTGAGTTGATGTTTTTATTCTTTAGTCTCACATATATTTGATATTTCCACAAACATAAAGCTTAATCCATTGATTTCTTTGAGAGATCTTTTTATTTTGATTTCCTGATTTTTTCCTGCTCTTTTTCTATCATTCTCTGTTTTTCTTTTCCCCTATACTCTACTCTTCTTCTTTTTTTATCTTTTTTCTTCTTCTTCTCTTCCTCATCTCCGTCCATAATCTTGCTTCCTCTTTTGTTCCTTCACTCTTTTCTTTTCACCTACTGTTGTTTATTTTTCTTCATTTTAGACTCCCTCTAGTTTCCTGTTTTTCTTTTGTTGAAACTTTTTTTGTTAATCACCTTATTCCCCTTTTTTCTCTTCCTTTTTCATTTTATCTCCTCACATTTCTTCATATTCTTCTTCTTTCCTACCCCTCTCGTTATTGTTGTACTTTTTCTTCTTCTTCTTCTTCTTCTTCTTCTTCTTCTTCTTCTTCTTCTTCTTCTTCTTCTTTCTCTACCCATTCTTTTCCATCCTATATCCCCTCTATATCTTCTTCCTTCTCTTCTTCTTCTCCCCACTACCTCCTCTATATATTCCTTTCTCTACCTCCTCATTTTCCATCCTATATCCCCTCTCTATGCTCTTCTACTTTTCTTCTTCTCTCCACTACCTCCTCCATTTATTTCTTTCTCTACATCCTTCTTTTCCATCCTACATCCTCTATATCTTCTTCTTCTTCTTCTTCTTCTTCTTCTTCTTCTTCTTCTTCTTCTTCTTCTTCATTCCT
>CAHIKZ030005269.1:1612500-1625000 GCA_903632075.3 Acanthosepion pharaonis | reverse complement strand
TTTAAGTATATTTCTCATTAGTGATCACTACACCGAGTTAATAGATTTTTTTTTTGCATTTTTCTATGTCCGCATACTGTATTTTTATAATGGATTCAAGGTGGGAGCTATGATGTTAGAGTGATTAGGTAACCCATGTTAAAATTTAATATATTAACATATTATCTATTTTAGTATACTAGATATACTATCAAGTAAATATTTGTTTATGTGGAATACACATTTTGGATTTATTCATAAGATGGCGGGTTGATTTTGTTTAGCGGCATATCAAATTCTATAGATGATTTAATACCGAAATCTAAATATTTTAAACACAATTTTATAACTTTAACTAAAAATATTTTGAATGCAATTGCAATACTTCAGTTTCAGATAACACGTATTTTTGGTCATTTGGCTTTAAATAGGTATTGCCTGTAATTAACTATAAATAGGTATTCTTGTTCAGTTTGCTATAAAATATATTTGTATACTTTAATGTTCCGTTTTGTTTGGGGGTACATTCATTCATTAGTAGAAATAAAGCTGCACTTTGTTCACATAATATATTTTGACACCAGACAAATAAGATATTACTAATAATTATAATAGGAATATGTACTATTAATTTATAGTTATATTATTATTTGCTTATATATGAGGTGAGACGATTTGATTCCTGAAATAACCCACTGAAATAAAAAAAATGATTTCTTATCAGAATTGCCAGTTTTCACTTTAAAAGTTCCCCTTTTATAAAACTAATCAATTCGAGAGATTATGGTGCCATTGCTGGAAATATTCTTCGTACTTGTTTTCCTAATTACCTTTCAGATCTTCAAAGATGTTAACATGTTAAACTTTTAATCATTTCAGCCAATGCAAGGCGATAAATCAACTAAGACGCATGGATGCTAATTAGATAAAAAAAAATCGGATAAAAATATTTATTAACCAGAGAAGACAATAAAAGGCCAAGATTCAATGAGACAGAAAAAGAGGATTGACATTCTATTTATGTTTGTGAAGATCAAAGTTGACTCTAAAAAAAGAAGCCGGAAAAAGTTTTCCAAAACCGAGAAATGAAAGTATTAGCATAGAACTTATGGTTATATCTTGCAATTTCAAGTGCAACATCTTGTGACCTAGGGGCCAATCTGATAAGGTGCTTAAATTCGTAAAGGCCACGTAGCCAAGAGGAAAGCTCAACAGAACAATTCTCAAGAAAATATTCATATTTAAAACAGAGGAAAAATACATTACGACGATGGGAATTCGACTGAAAACAAAATTCGTTCTCCAACACGAGTGAAAGAAAATTGTTTCATGTTGAGGCGCATCCACCTTCTGACTGATAATGGACTTATCCATCTATGATATAAGTCAGTGCTAGAAAGAGTAGTGGTGTTGTGTGAAGGATCAGGTTCAGCGACAGCAGTCGAGATCAGGTTACCATTACATACCGTTGGACTGTAGACTTTTGCTATTGTTAATTACTAACCGGCGTTCCTTATTACTAATCACTCTGTTGTTAATTACCTCTTACAAATATACCAGGATCTATACCTACAACTGTGTTTGTCTTTATTCGAATACACACACGTGAGAACACTCCCAACAACTCAACATTTCTTTTCCTTTTTTTTTTTTTTTTTTTGATGGGGGGGTTAAATAAATATAAGAGAAAAGAGAAACATTATCAAGGAGAGAGAAAAATAAATAAAGAGAAATTGAGAAAACAGAATATAACCATTGAAATAGAATTTAAATTTTTGAAGATCGCAGGAGATTTCTACTGGCAAGAAAAGCAAGAAAAGAAACTTGTGATAGAACGTACGGTTATATCAGCCAATCCAGTACGGCGCTAAAATTCATAAATTCTAGATACTATACAGGAAAGTTCATCTTTGGATTTCATCAAGGATCACTGAATATATAGCAGGAGCACCAGATCAGATGCGTAGCTATATTCAAAAGGTTTAAAAATGGTAGACTTATAAATATGTAACATAGATACTGGAGTGAAAAACTGTCTAGAACAACATAGTTAAATATTTTATCCAGAAGAAGAGCTAGCAACTGATTCATTTTAATCTTTCCGATTTATGTCAGCAGAAAGCGTTAGCCTCTGAAGAAGTAATGAACTCTGATGCGTAATCTTGACGTGTGTATAATAAATGATCAAGATAAAAACGAAACTCCATATGTGGATCAACAAATTCATATATATTAAAATATAACATACAAAACAATCTTGCAATGAAGTGTAATGATTAAGGAAAATAGTTGTCCCCATTCAACTGATTTATGATTGAATGTTCGAAAGAGTTTCTCTTGAATAAGAATGTTCAGGATTCTATGTTGAATAAAGTCTGCTGTTAGAATAGAATACAGTTAATTAAGAAATGTGTTGTTTTGAGAAATTAATAAAGTGCTGGTTCATGAAATTGGCTGAGTCACAGAGAGAGATATGTTTAATGTGATACAAAAAACTGTGTCTGTGTGTGCGTTTGAAATGTTGTGAGTAAAGTCGTAGATTTGTGTGGACAGGTGACGAGAGCTGGACTCTACTGACGGCTTGTGATAAAGTAGGTAAGAGTTGTTGGTAATGTTCTTTAACGTCTGACCGCACGGTTAAGACGGGAACTCTTGAAGACTACATCTTGGCAGCGAGGAAGAAGTTGAATGAAGAGAACGAGAGAGGCTTATTCGTGTTTTGTTTATATAAGGTTGTGTCTCACGTGACAGGTTCCAGCCTTGTGCGCGCGAAAATTTTTCCTTGCGTGCAGGCGATTTGATGTCGGAATTGACCAATCAGCAAACTAGTGTTGAGGAGATTAGCCAATGAATGCTTGCCGTATGATCTGTATGTATGTATGGGTGTGTGATGGCGATGATGATCGCTACAGAACCATTCTCTTGAAGGGTAAAATCATGGATGCTGATAGAAGATAGAAAGTGTTCACTCAGACGATCAATAGAGACATTTCGTTTTGGGGGCCTTAAAATTAATAAACCGCTTCTTGGCACGTTTAAACTCAGATTGAAGACCATATTTAAGATCAGCTGTCAATTTGACCTTACCAAAGTTTGTATTAGGAAAGGTATAAATAGTTTTGTCATCAGTAAAGATATTGAGATGAGAACTGATAACATCTCGATGGTCTTTCGCGAATATTGTTAAGTAACTTAACAGTGTGGGAAAGACCTAAATAGATCAAGTGGATAATGCTAAGCAAATAGGCAATTTCTTCATGGCTTGTCCAAACGCATTATTTTCAAGAGTACTATCATGAGAACTTTTTCATACGACAGAGATCACGCCTTTTCCTCCTCCAAATTAGCCTAACTTTTCAGTTATAGCACATTACAAGCAAGAAGAGCAAGAAAAGAAACATATGTTAGAACATATAGTTATATCTAGCCAATCCAATACTGCGCTAAAATTCATAAATTCTAGACACTATACAGGAAAGTTCATCTTTGGATTTCATCAAGGATCTCTAAATATATATTAACCTACCTTTTCAGTAACAAACATTTGATTTTGTTCTTTCTGATCTGGATTGCCTATTTCTTGCATCGTCGTGCACATCATGTTGTACTTTGATGAACCGCCTGGTGAGATCAATAACAGTCGTTGTCTTTCTAAGACGCTGAAAGCTTTATTTCTTTGTAAAGTTAACTTTTCAATTGCATTTTTACCAATTTTAATACAAAACATTATGTTAATCTGTTGCTTCACATTTCTTCCGCTCATTTCACACCAGTAATTTTACATGAACACGTTCAACATTGGCTACTGCTTAGCAACGAATAAATTCTCTGGGCTACCTACAAAGAAAGTGAAACTTGAAATATGTTCGTACCTGCTCATGTACACATATATGCATGGCAGCGTTTACGAGCTAGGCGTTGTGTTCATATATAGAATTTGTCAAAGCCCGTGAATATGAAATCCAGAAATCCCTATCAATATCGATTTGTTATAACCGATTATTTCGGAAAGAACTATGTGAAATATCAAAGTCTGACATAATGCAGATATATTCTCTACTCACATCAACTTCTCATGTGCTGAAACTACATTCTCTGAAAACTCGTCAATATCAAATATTATAGATCTGCTTCTCGATGAAATTGAGGGTGAAGCTTATATCGCCTTTCCTTTTATAGTGATATCTTGGAAAGTTTTTTTTTTTCCTATTAAGTTTGACCTGTATCTTAATATATATTATTTTTTAGTACCATTGAGAAGAAATAAAAAAAGGGCCAGTCATCCATTATCCCTCTTGTTACCTCTCAATTCCACAAGAGATAATGTCTACTCGTCGATTCACCAAACACTTAAAAACTCCTACACGAATGTTTACCCACAGACATCATCGAGTAGGATTTTTAGCAAGCATCTCTAAATAAATCGTAGACAAAGCCGGCGGGGAAATCGTTCTGCTTCGACGTCTATACCAGGCGTCGATAGTCTTGTAGAATCACTTTCTGTTCAGTCGATCGCGAATTATTCCAGTTCTTACCGATTTTAGAGATCAAATTGCCGGGAGTTCTTCAAGTTATTTCAAGATGTTTGAGAAGGGTTCAGCTGACTAGACATTTTTTGTTTTCGCTGGTACTTAACTTTGTGAAATCTTTAATCATTATCTGAACGACTGGCCGATGTTTTCATATAGTTGTTCTTCGATTGGTGATTATTCTGTTCGCTTTTATAAGCGAGTCTATCCCATTATATTTTATTGTCTAGTAATTCTTTCTTATTTCGATCGGTTTTATTTATTTAAAAATCATTATCCAAATTATAACATTTTCTAGCTATAATATTTCTTTAAATATGAGCGAGTAAGCGGGTATTTTCCTTGACTTGAAATACGATTCTATAGTACACTATTTACATTATTCAGACTATTGTCCTCATCTTTGTCGCCATATATATGACAACCTTTCGGCCGTTGTTCTAGTTCCACGTGCCATCTTCAGGTGGTTGGAATGTCGAACTGAACTATTTATTTCGCTCACTGGGGTAGGTTGTTCTAGTTCCACGTGCCATGTCTACTCCAGTGAGCGAAATAAAGCGTTCAGTTCGACATTCCAACCTACCGGAGAAGGCCGGAGCGTACAACGGCCGAAACGTTGTGATAAATATTGCAACAAAGATGAGGATGATAGTCCGAACAATGTAAATAGTATAATAATAAGAATTTACAGACACAGGGCCTGTAAGAATTTTTTGGCTAGTTTACAATGAACACGGACAAAACAATCAAAATGTAATCGCCCAGTCATCGTGATCAGAGACCAAAACAAAAAAATGTACCTTTTTATTGACATGAAAAATCCCCATATTTTAATCTTCAAGGAACTATCAAAATACAAGCATCTTAAAACTGGAAATCTCAAATATGTGGAAGCGGGAGGATTATTTATTTCGCTCGCTCAGTAGAACTGTTCTAATTCGTGCCCATATTTAATGGATGTAAATTTTTTATCTCTTTTTTCTCCAAGAGTTTGAGTTCAATGGAATAAAAATAGTTAAGGCAGTGAAGAACTTGGAGAGGGGAATTAACAGGAGATAACTGATAGCTGACATCCATTAAGCATGGCACGTGCAACTAGAATAGTCTACCACAGTGAGAGAAAAAAAAAGGGTTCATTTCGACATTCCAAACACCTGAAGAAGACCGGAGCGTACAACGGCCGAAACGTTGTAATAAATATGGCGATAAAGATGTCGACAATAGTCCGAATAATTTAAATAGTGTACATAATACCTCATCTTAGAAATATAGACAGATTATATAATCATACAATTAACAATCTATTTACATGGTGCACAGGAAAACTATTTCTGTCAGAAATTATTGCCATATGATTAATATCATTAAAATATAAGTATATTCATTTATATTTGGTATGTTTGCAAAGCAAATGTTCTTTAAAGCATTTGATGTGAAAAACAATAAATATTTTGTACCTGTTATATGTAATGGCCATATTTTTGTACTATAAATATATTGTTTCGACAATGTTGTTTTTATTTGTGTATAATTTGGGCATAATTCTTGATGTGTGATGCAAGCTTGCAACACACAGTAATCATCATCATCAGTCGAGAGTGAAGAAAGAGAATTCATTGTTTTATAAACTAGAAAGTAACATAATATTGGAAGGTGTTTTTATTACCTGTGACGTGGGGCGGAATTAAATCGAAAGTATGTGTAATAATTTTGCAATTGTAAATATTTTCAGTAGGTGTTTGACACTATTTCTCATCATATTTTATCCATTGGGGCGAGTTGAAATACATCACTGATATCTTGTACATATCGTGGACTTTCTGTCGTTGATCGACGAGAGCTGTTGAACCGCGCCTGCCGGTGGCACTTTTTTACGACAGGTCAAAGCCACTCAGTACCTAGGAACATATGATTTGATAGGGTTAACCTTAGTTGAAAGTTTTGTGCAGAACCAACCACAAGTTTTGAAGAGCCGAATACACAGACCTGGTGCACCGTGTGGCACAAAGATCTCCAATCGAACCTAAGCAGGTTTATTCTCCTAGACTATTTTTCATCTATTAAACCCAGTCTGTCCTGCGATAGAAGAAGAGGATTCATACCTTTTCCAAGGGTATTAGCTCTTCCTTTGTTCATACATACATACATACATACATACATACATATATTAGTGATATCTGCCTGAAAAAATTACAGATATTATGCCTGTTAAGTTTTAATAAAATCCATACATATTCACTAATAAACTTCCATGTATTGTTGTTAAAGGATGACAGAAATGTGCTATAGCTGTTTAAATTTCTTTTCAAGTTAACATTATTTACTTCAATCTACGTTTTCACAAGGTCACTTTTACATTGCCAGGTGATATTGTTCCAGTGGGCTGCTGGATTATGTAATTTAAAATTTGTCTATTTACGCAGCGAATTCTCTTTTAGACATGTCTGATTGAATAAATAAAATCCGTTTGGAAGGTTATTCGTGAGTCTGAATGGATTTTATCTCAACAGAAGAGAATACACAAAGAGTGAGCGTGAACTTTTTCAGTTCCTGAAAAATACTTGGACATGTCTGCTATTTACTCTTTTTCAAAAGATGTTGAAAAAATCCCAAGAGTGCATAAATCAATAATTAAGCAGGTGGTGATTTTATTGACGGGTAAAGTGCGATGTTGTTGTATGAATTCACTGTAGTTACTGAAATTTTATCTTTTACTTTAAAAAGCACGAAAAAGTTTGTAAAGTTTTCACATGTTTTGGTCTCCAAATATGTTTGCCTGTAGCATAGATATATGTGAGCGCTTTTACTCTGGTACACTTACTTTATTTTGGTACAGTTACAGATCTTTCAGCCGACCTTCGCGCTTATTCTGGTACATATACAAGTTTTTTTTTCTATCGACCCACGCTTTTACTTTCGTACTCTTACAGGTCTTTCATCCGACCCTCGCTTTTATTCTGATACACTTACAGGTCTTTCAGCCAACTCTCGCTTTTATTCTGATACACTTTCATCTTTTTCAGCCGACCCTTGCTTTTCCCCTGGTACCTTTACAGATCTTTCAGCCGACCCTTGCTTTTCTCCTGGTACCTTTACAGATCTTTCAGCCGACCCTTGCTTTTCCCCTGGTATCTTTACATGTTTTTCAGCCTACCCTTGCTTTTCTCCTGGTACCTTTACAGGTCTTTCAGCCGACTCTCTTATACTAATATTTAGTTATTGATCAGATTTTGGTAGTGATTCTAGTTCAAAAGCATTCAGTGTCCCTTTTGTATTGATCTATTAATTTTATTGATTAGAAAATTTAGCTATATTTTCTTTTCATGAGCCTATGTCATAGATGTAAATTTCTTCAAAACACATTTCGGCTAATTGTAACAATAAAATTGGTGCGGCTGCGCACTTTCAATCATCTCCTCGACCTAACAAATTAATGTATTTTCATTATATGGCCCGAAGTCAAATTGTGAAATTACTCTAAACACGTTTTGGCCAATCGTTACAAGAAATGAGTCTATTCATTAACAATTTAACACCTAGTTGATTGATTGGAACACGTTTTTCACTCAACACAAGAACGCACTAACACAGGATTATATTCACTATTCCTCGCGAGATATACGCAAAAGAAGAAAACATTCAGAAATCTTCATTGCCACAAACGTGTCCGAAGGAAACATGGACTGGACAAGAAACATATACTATATATATATATATATATATATATATATATATATATATATATATATATATATATATATATATATATATATATATATATATATATATATATATATATATATATAATATATATATATATATATATATATATATATATATAGACAAATTAATGCGATTCCAGACAAGAATGGCACATATTGTTAATAAAGAATAAATTCTTTTCGAGAATCTGGGGAAAAGCTTGCTCTACCATTTTTAGAATATATCTCTTTTCCTCTTCCTCTAAATGTTGCTATTTGTCTCATTTATAATAAAAATAATAATAATAATAATAATAATAATAATAATAATAATAATAATAATAATAATCATAGTAACTCTCGTACTGAATAATGCAATTTTTTATAGTATTTGCAACGTGTATTTTCAACGATGTTTATATTGAATAAATAAAGAAAATTTCTCGTGACATATTTGCTTCAGTGATTGAAAATTTTCGCGTCGAAAGATTCATTAGGAGCAGACGATTGAAGTTATTAGGACATCTCATATTTATGTAAATTATTATATAAAAAAAAACTCTAATTCTAACTTCTAAGTTTTAAATGTCAAATTCATAAAACGCATGCGTTTCGTTAGATACGACCCAAAGTTTAAATTTGAATCAGTTAATATATATATATATATATATATATGTGTGTGTGTGTGTGTGTGTGTGTGTGTGTGTGTGTGTGTGTGTGTGTGTGTGTAAAAAAAGAACAGTAAGATATATGATCCGGTGTTCTTATTTATATTTTCAGTTTAAAAAAATAGTGCTCAATATGAATTTACAGTAAATTAATATTATATATTAACTGATTTTAAATATGTTTTTCGCTACACAGTAATAACCATGTTTCAAAAATGGAAGCTAAACGCTTCAAATGTAAGTTTGTAATTAAATTAAAAACATTTTACATTTGTAATTAAGGGAATTGTAATTAACATTAAAAGCATTAGTTCAATTTCATCCTCGAGCGAATTCGCTTGAGGATGAAATGGAGCTAATGTTTTTGATTTAATTATAAAATTAAATTTGAAGCTTTTAGATTCCATTTTTGAAACATGGTTATTACTGTGTAGCGAAAAAATAATTTAAATCAGTTAATTTATAACATATATATATATATATATATATATATATATATATATATGAAGAAATATAGTCTTAAGATGTGCTATATTTATGGGATAAAGTGTTCAATATCAGAGATACAGTGTGTAAATATAAAAGTGTACTTAGAAGTCAAAACTTAGAAGCAATAGTCTGTTTTATGGTAGACGCATTCTTCAGGGCCTGTTGACTTCTATGTTGATTTTAATATATATATATAAAAATATATATATATATATATATATATATATATATATATATATATATATATATATATGTACCGTCTCGTTTATCAGAGAACTAAGCGCTATCGACACCCATAGTTCAAAATTCAACCATGCTTGTTGCATTCACTTTCAGAGTAATAATTTGTAGTGACATCATAATCATTCTGTTTTACGCACCCTAGTTATGGGTTAGCTCTCGATAGTGGGATCTCTAGCCATTGGTGGCAATTGAAGGTGTACAGCATCAGATTAAAAACCGTGGAAAAGTTAACGATGAACGACACCGCAGTGTTTCCCAATATGCTATTGCCGTTCACAAATAATGAAAGAAAGACCGTGAGTGATTTCGTCCCTAAGCGCTACATAATTAAAAACAGAAAACAGATCGCTTCATGACGTTAGCTACATACCAATGGAATTGTTATCTTTAAACAATATATTTGATATTAGGTATTGTAACTATTTTCTTTCCATTTACATTGTTCAGAGTGTTGCATTCATCATTATTCTCACATCCACAATCTTTCGGCGTTATCTCTGAAAAGGTTTGATTCGAAACTCCAATATCTATCACCTGCATAAGGCTGGAGCGTACAACGACCGAAACGCCGTGAATATGAAACTAAACATGACGACTCCCGTTCGAACATTGTAAATAATTATCAATTCATGTTTAGATTTTAAGTACTATTCTCCATAATTTTATTAGCACAGGTATTCCATTATATTTTCATATTGCAGTCACTCAAAACTATTGTCATCGAATAAGTCTGATTCAACTGTAGCAATAAGTTTTCGCTTTTGATAGTTGTCGTACCATTTTAGATTTGTTATGTATCCGTGGGAGTAATGGATAGCGGTTCGAATTCAGGTATCGGAGAGCCGAGTTCGAATTTCATTCGAACCCATTACATTGATTTACGCGCTATTACCATTGGAAAAGGTATGCATTCTTTTCTTCTCCTCCCAGCTATGGATAAATAACAGGAGAGACCGGGTACTATGGACTTTGATGGCAACTGGTCTACCGCAGAAAGAAATGGCAACCTACTTTGGTAAAAAATATGTTTTGTTAGTCATTTATCGAAAGAAACATGTGCCTAAACGTGTGTCGGTGAGAAGAATGTTTTTTTTCTCCTGCTCTTGTCAATACAGGCAGTATTTTCATAATTCATTTTTCTGACCTACAAAGTTACCATTTAACCATTACTCTTGGCAGCATGCATCTCTGAAAATTTTCTGCAGTGTAAAGTTATTTTCCAAGCGTAACATAGATGTGGCACAAAGTCTTAAGTATGGAGCACACGGTGATGATAGAATTCACTAATTAGTCGTAATTGATCTAGCGAAACAAACTTGTTAACCTTTTCACCACCTCGAGGTGCACTTTCTGCTATGTATAATCTGCGTCATTTTGTTACCATTATCCGCTGTTATCTTGTAATTTTTTATTTTTTAATTTTTTAATTTTTTATTTTTTTTTGGCCAGCGTGTCCATTTAGGATTTTTACTGCATTGATTACTCAATGAATTTTCTCAATTTTATAAAGTTTTACGCGATAAAGCTTTTCGTAAAATTGAAAAGCGCTTGATCTAACCTATCATTTTCTGCATGTCAAATCTTCAGATGAATCCCATTTTTTGTTTTACCAGTCTAGAACATTAAAGCTAAGATATGTTATGCTACTTCCACTGAGTCGAATCACAGGCGCATCATCAATTGTAAAAGGAAGATCCACTCAACTTTTTCCCAAGAACTGCAACATTGTGTGAGAGATTCTCGTGTAGATGCTTCCCTGAATAGGTCAATAATAAATTCTTCTGATCAAGGGTTAAACCATATCTATCCACCTTAACCTCATAATCATTAAAAACCTCATACATTTCGCTGGAGTGGCTCTCGAAGCCTGTAGTAGGTAAAGATTATTTTAAAAGAAGGAAAACTTAAACGAATGTATCATATTTTTATCGGTGGACATATAAAATAATATTAGCATCTGTTACTAAGTTATTCGCTCATTCTTTTCTTCCCTCACTCTATATTATTCTCTCTCTCTCTCTCTCTCTCTCTATCTATCTATCTATATATATATATATATATATATATATATATATATATATATATATATATATATATATATGCATCTATGTACATGTATCTGTCTATAATTATTTATTTCTACCTAAATGTGCAATTCAACCATGTGCTATTTTGTCACGACATTAGATATTATCATGGAAGTCGACATTTCCCCAATAAAATTTTATTAACCAACTGAGGATGGTAATATTTTTAGTGTATACTTCTGTTCATATGATCAATGCATTGAGATTCATCTGATAATATTTATCCTCCTAAAATATATACATAAATTGCTTTGGTGAATCAATGTTTAATGTTTTATCTTGCAAACAAAAAATTCATAAATATTTATATATAAATATGTAGGTCATAAAAACCTATATATCACTGACACAGTATCACATGAATGTGAATAAATCATGATTTAGTTACTTTCATATGATAATATGAATGTGTATCATGATTTAGTTACTTTAATATGATAATAGAGGCTGTTTCGTATTTAAAAATATTCGTCAGAGTCTTAAAAAACCTGATATTGTTAATGTTATACAATTTCGAAAATAATATTACATGCAGCAATTTGTAATTCTTTATACATACATACATATATATATATATATATATATATATATATATATATATATATATATATATATATATATATATATATAATCTCGGTTTCGAATCTCACCATTTACCATGAAGATGATATGAGGAGTTAATAACCTGGAGGTGGCGATCCCAACGTGTGGAACCATTTATTCTTGCAACATGACCCCAGTCCAACGATGTTGTGACTACATCAGGATTTTATCTCAATTCCACCAATGTTGCATTTTAAGAGA